>SJYT01020513.1:311098-331077 GCA_006410635.1 Cephalophus harveyi | reverse complement strand
GACCTCGGACCACACGGGGTGTCTGCCCCCAGCTGCCACTGGCCTCTGATGCGGGGTGGCTCCACCCAGCTGCCACCCTGAACTCAGACGCCCCTGACCTCGGACGCCGGGTGTCTTCTCCCGGCCGTCACTGGCCTCAGACATCGGGCAGCTCTTCCCGGCCGCCGCCCTGACCTCGGACGCGCAGTGTCGCCTCCCGGCCGCCCCAGACCTCAGACACGGGGTGTCTCCTCCCGGCCGCCACTGACCTCGAATGCGGGGTAGCTCCACCCAGCTGCCGCCCTGACCTCGGACGCCGGGTGTCTCCTCCCGGGCTGCCACTGACCTCAGCACAGGGTAGCTCCTCTCGGCCGTTCCTGCGCCGTCGCAGCCTGGCACTCTAGGCTGCTGTCCCCGACCTCGGACGTGGGGCAGCTCCTCCCGGCCGTGCGTAGTGCGCCGGCCCGGCTCTCGCAGCGGACCGCGCGTAGTGCGCCGGCCCGGCTGAAAAGTGGAAACAGTGACAGATTTTATTTTGGAGGGCTCCAAAATCACTGAAGACAGTGACTGCAGCCATGAAATAAAAAGACACTTGGAAGAAAAGCTACGACAAACCTAGACAACATATTAAAAAGCATGGACATCACTTTGCCAACAAAGGTCTGAATAGTCAAAGCTAAACTTCTCCCAGTGGTCAAGTACAGATGTGAGAGTTGGACCATAAAGAAGGCTGACTGCTGAGGAATTGATCCTTTTGAACTGTGGTCCTGGAGAAGACTCTTGAGAATCCCTTGGACAGCAAAGAGATCAAACTAGTCAATGCTAAAGGAAATCAGCCCTGAATATTCATTGGAAGGACTGATGCTGAAGCTGGAATTCCAATACCTTGGCCACCTGAACGAAGAGCCAACAGGTTTTTTTTGAAAAACCCTGATGCTGGGAAAGACTGATGGCTTCTCTTCTTTCTCAGCTATTTGTAAGGCCTCCTCAAAAACTATTTTGTCTTTTTGTATTTCTTAATCTTAGGGATGGTCTTGATTACTGCCTCCTGTACAATGTCGCAAACTTCCATCCATAGTACTTCAGGGATTCTGTCTATTAGATCTAATCCCTTGAATCTGTTTCTCACTTCCACTGTATAATCATAAGGAATTTGATTTAGATCATATATGAATGGTCTATTGGTTTTCCCTACTTTCTTCAATTTCAGTCTGAATTTGGCAATAAGGAGTTCATGATCTGAGCCACAGTCAGCTCCCAGTCTTGTTTTTGCTGACTGTATAGAGCTTCTCCATCTTTGTCTGAAAATGATATAATTAATCTGATTTCAGTGTTGACTATCTGGTGATATCCATGTATAGAGTCTTCTCTTGTGTTGTTGGAAGAGGGTGTTTGTTTGTGACCAGTGCATTCTTTTTGGCAAAACTCTATTAGCCTTTGCCCTGCTTCATTCTGTACTCCAAGGCCAAATTTGCCTGTTACTCCAGGTGTTTCTTGACTTTCTACTTTTGCATCCCAGTCCCCTATAATGAAAAGGACATCTTTTTTGGGTGTTCATTCTATAAGGTCTTGTAGGTCTTCATAGAACCGTTCAACCTCAGTTTCTTCAACATTACTGGTCGGGGCATGAAGTAAAGTGAAGTGAAGTCACTGAGTCGTGTCCGACTCTTTGTGACCCCATGGACTGTAGCCTACCAGGCTCCTCATTCCGTGGAATTTTCCAGGCAAGACTACTGGTGGGGGGGGGGGTGTCATTTCCTTCTCCAGGGGATCTTCCCAACCCAGGGACTGAACCCAGGTCTCCCGTATTGCAGGCAGATGCTTTACCGTCTGAGCCACCAGGGAAGCTCTGCCTTGGAAATGAACAGAGATCATTCTGTCGTTTCTGAGATTGCATCCAAGTACTGCATTTCAGACTCTTTTGATGACTCTGAGGGCTACCCCATTTCTTCTAAAAGATTCTTGCCTACAATAGTAGATATAACGGTCATCTGAGTTAAATTCACCCATTCCAGTCCATTTTGGTTTACTGATTCCTAAAATGTAGGCGTTCACCCTTGCCATCTCTTATTTTACCATTTCCAATTTACCTTTATTCATGGACCTAACATTCCAGGTTCCTATGCAATATTGTTCTTTACAGCATCAGCCTTTACTTCCATCACTAGTCACATCCACAACAGGGTGTTGGTTTTGCTTTGGCTCCATCTCTTCATTCCTTCTCCACTGTTCTCCAGTAGTGTATTGGGCACCTACCGACCTGGGGAATTCATCTTCCAGTACCCTATCATTTTGCCTTTTCATAGTGTTCATAGGGTTCTCAAGGCAAGAATACTGAAGTGGTTTGCCATTCCCTTCTCCAGTGAACCACGTTTTGTCAGAATTCTTCACCATGAATTATCCCATCTTGGGTGGCCCTACATAGCATGGCTCATAGTTTCATTGAGTTAGACAAGGCTGTGGTCCATGTGATCAGTTTGATTAGTTTTCTGTGATTGTGGTTTTCATTCTGTTGGCCCTCAGATGGATAAGGATAAAAGCCTTATGGACACTTCCTGATGACAGAGACTGACTGAGGGGGAAACTGGGTCTTGTTCTGATGGATGGGGCCATGTTCCCTAAGTTTTTAATATAATTTTCTGTTGATGGGCAGGGCTGTGTTCCCTTCCTGTTGTTTGACCTGAGTCCAAACTATGGTGGAGGCAATGAAGATAATGGCGACCTCCTTCAAAATGTCCCATGCATGCACTGCTGTACTGAGTGCCCCTGACCCGGCAGCAAGCCGCAGCTCCACCGGAGACTCTGGACACTCAGGAGCAAGTCTGGTTCAGTCTCTTGTGGTGTCACTGCTCCTTTCTCCTGGGTCTTCTTTCTCCTGGTACACATAAAGTTTTGTTTGTGCTCTCCAAGTGTCTGTTTCCTCTGGCAGCTCTGTGATGGAGTTAATGGTGCCCTCCTCCAAGAGGGCTTATGCCATATGCAGGTCTGCAGCACCCAGAGCCTCTGCCCCTGTGGCAGGCCACTGCTGACCC
Source organism: Cephalophus harveyi (assembly GCA_006410635.1). NCBI lineage: Eukaryota > Metazoa > Chordata > Mammalia > Artiodactyla > Bovidae > Cephalophus > Cephalophus harveyi. Next base: position 328,066 of record SJYT01020513.1, on the reverse strand, counting down.
ATACCTCCACATGAGACACTCCAACACTCAAAGGCAGGACTGGCTCAATCTCCGTGGAGTCTCCTGATGCACACAAGGTTTTGTTTGAGCCCTCCGAGCATCTCTGGCAGGTATGAGGTTTGATTCTAAATGCAATTTTGCCCCTCCTACTGTCTTGCTGGGGCTTCTCCTTTGCCCTTGGACATGGGGTATCTTCTTTTGATGGGATCCAACATTCTTCTGTCAACAGTTGTTCAGCAGCAAGTTGTAATTTTGGAGTCCTCACAGAAGAAGATGAATGCAAGTCCTTCTAGTCTGCCATCTTGCAATTCTGATATATATATATAATCTTTTGACTGTGCCACACATCATCTTAGTTCCTTGATTCAGAGTCAAACCCATACCCTCTGTGACTTAACCACTGACCCTTAGGGAAATCCCTAGCTTTGCTGCATATTTACTCAGTCACGTCTGACTTTTTGCAACCGCATGGATTGTAAACAGCCTCGTTCCTCTGTCCATGGGACTTTCCAGGCGAGAACACTGGAGTGGGTTGTCATTTCCTCCTCCAGGGGATCTTTCTGACCCAGAGGTTGAGCCCACTTCTCCTACCACTCCTGCATTGGCAAGTGGATTCTTTGCCACTATGCCACCTGGGACAATAAGGAAGTCCCTACATGCCATATATTTTTGGCTAAAGTAAACTCTTAAAACCCTTTGTGAAACAAGTCTTCTCAAAAAGGTACCTAGCTCCAGAGACCTTCTGTTAGTTCTCATTCAAGTATCTTCACATGAATAGAAAGCTATGTAGATATGTATTTGCCTTCTTGAACTTCAGTGCTTCTGCAAAGACTGCCATTGGTGGATTTATAGAATTCCTGTTCACTATTGTGTTAAACTTCACAAAATCATCACAGACCAGGGGCATATTTTATAACAAAGGAAGTGTGGCAACGAACTCATGCCCATGAAATTTACTTGGCCTGCCATGTGTCACATCTAGAAGAAATATACTTGATAACAATGGCAAGTTGAAGACTCAAAGTGATTCTGGAGAAATTAAACCCTGTGCTGCCAGGATCTAGCCTACATGCTGCTAAATATGCCATAAACAATTGACCAGGTGGCAAATTCTCCATTGGAAGTATGCACAGATCTGTGATTTCAAGGCAGTGACCTTTTTATTCTCCAGTTACTGGAATTTAGATATCTTTCTTCCACAGGATGTGCATGTGTGTGTGTGTGTGCGCGCGCACGTGTCATTCAGTCATGTCCAACTTTTTGCGACCCCATGGACTGCAGCCCCCAGGCTCTTCTGTCCATGGAATTCTCCACACAAGAATACTGGAGTGGGTTGCCATTTCCTTCTCCCCCACAGGACCTTTAGTCCTATAGATTTAGAGATACTTTTGCCCAGTGGAAGATAATTCACCTTGCCTTGGTCATGGTTCCAAAGAAAAGGAAACTGAGACCACTTCTGACCATTTCAGCCTCCTATGCTACTGAGCAGGGAGATAAAGGGGTCACTGTACAGTGCAAGCTGATCAGTGCCAATCCTTGAAGGAAAATTGGATTGTTGCTCCTCAATAGGACCAATAAGAAATAGTTTAGCATCAAGAAGATACCCTCAGGTACCATTTAGTGTTTTCATGTCCAGTATTGTTCATCTATGGAAAACTATGGGAACCCAGTAGACGGAAGACTCAATTATGACTCAGTTTCAGCAGAAATGAAGGTTTGAGTCATATTCTAGGTAAAGAGTTTCATTTGGCTGAAACAGAGGATAAGAGAAATATGGAAAAGTGGTGGAAAGCAATTATAATTGTCATCTTGGACTTCACACAGGTATAGTAGCTATCTTTAAATTATTTAATAAGTTCTTCCCCACAACATACATTTTTCCCGCTCTCTATAACTTTATATGGAGAACACAAGAATGCTTACGATTTTAGGAAGGAATAAGAACTAATTAATTATATCCTTTTATGATAAGGTAGCTGATTGGATTTCATATTTTCTTATTTTGGATATAGAAGTTTACATGTAGAGGGAAGACAGGATTAGGCTCTAAAAGGTAAAAAGAGTAGATGATGCAGAGTATCTTTGCTCCTCCATATTCACTTCACCTATTTTCTTCATTATTCTGTGCTATTTCTTCAGGAGGCTGAAATTCATGGACTACATCATTCACAGTACTTTGTGTTATATTCACTCTTTGTGGAATCCTGGCAGGAGGTGAGAAATTAAGAAGAGAGACAGAGAGATTAAGAAGAGAGTGGGAGAAAGAGAGAGGAGAGGAGAGAGGTATTAAGGTGTGGATCTCCATGGCTCTCTTTCATAAGCTATCTTGAGCTAGTTATGTCCTTTCCATAAAGATCACTTATCATCAGTGTGGCTCCCCTCAAGGCAGTCTGCTCCATTATGACTCTTCTGGATTTCAGTTTCCTCCATCCCCTTGATACTTTAGGCCTGTGGGTGCTGATCATTCAGCTATGTTAGGTCTGGATCCCCACACTATCCTGGTGCAAACAGAAAATATCAGTGCAAGTATAATGCAAGGCAAAAATATATATATGTTATAGGCATAGATATAGAGATATAAATAGAATCTAATGTCAGCTACTACTTGATATACTAGATTGTGCAAAATTGAACTGTACCTTTCTGCTGTTTTCTAAGTTTCTCAAACTATTGATAAATAAATAACATTGACTTCCTCAGAGATCAAACTAAAACAGACATTATCAATTTAGCAGAGTTAAAGAAATAAATATCTTAATTTTTGGTTAGCAATTTTTATAGATGCATTGGTAAATTATTTTTAAATAAAATACACAAATCAAGCATCAAAATTATACTATACTTTGATATTCTAACTGAAATCACATAGAGAGAGAATGCTAGAAAAAGGGAGCAGGGATGACTGGACTGCAGGCACCCATGCAAGAAGGCTCTCGGAGGAAGAGTCAGAGGAGAAAGGGAAATAAAACATTAATTTTGTAGATTTTTGACTACTGGAAAATAGCAACACAGGCAATACTCAAAACTACTTTCTAAAATCTCATAAATATTTTAATTCTAGGAAATCACATATTTTATCCATTCAGTTCAGTTAAGTTCAGTCCCTCGGTTGTGTCCGACTCTTTATGGCCCCATGGATTGCAGCACACCAGTCCATCACCAACTCCCTGAGTTTACTCAAACTCAATTCCATTAATTCAGTGATGCCATCCAACCATCTCACACTCTGTTGTCCCCTTCTCCTCCCACATTCAATCTTTCCTAGCATCAGGTCTTTTCCAATGAGTCAGTTCTTTGCATCAGGTAGCCAAAGTATTGGGGTTTCAGCTTCAGCATCAGTCCTTCCAATGAATATTCAGTACTGATTTCCTTTAGGAAGAACTGGTTGGATCTCCTTGCACTCCAAGAGACTGGCAAGAGTCTTCTCCAACATCACAGTTCAAAAGCATCAATTCTTCAGTACTCAGCTTTCTTTATGGTCCAACTCTCCTATCTATACTATTGGAAAAACCATAGCTTTGACTAGATGGAGCTTTGTTGCCAAAGTACTGTCTCTGCTTTTTAATATGCACTCTAGGTTGTTCATAACTTTTCTTCCAAGGAGCAAGCATCTTTTAAGTTGCAATCACCATCTGCAGTGATTCTGGAGCCCCCTCAAAAAAAATAGTTTGCCACTCTTTCCACTGTTTCCCCATCTATTTGCCATGAAGTGATGGTACAAGATACCATGATCTTAGTTTCCTGAATGTTGAGTTTTAAGCCAACTTTTTCACTCTCCTCCTTCAGTTTAATCAAGAGGCTTTTCAGTTTTTCTTCACTTTCTGCTTTAAGGGTGGTGTCATCTGTGTGTATGAGGTTATTATAAATTTCCCGGCAATCTTGATTCCGGCCTGTACTTCATCTAGCCTAGCGTTTCTCAACATTTACTCTGCGTATAAGTTAAATAAGCAGGGTGAGAATATACAGCCTTGACGTACTCCTTTTCCTATTTGGAACCAGTCTGTTGTTCCATGTCCAGCTCTAACTGTTGCTTCCTGACCTGCATACAGGTTTCTCAAGAGGCAGGTCACATGGTCTGGTATTCTCATCTCTTTCAGAATTTTCTACAGTTTGTTGTGATCCACACAGTCAAAGGCTTTGGCATAGTCAATAAAGCAGAAGTAGATGTTTTTCTGAAACTTTCTTGCTTTTTTGATGAACCAACGGATGTTGGAAATTTGATCTCTGGTTCCTCTGCCTTTTCTAAATCCAGCTTGAACATCTGGAATTTCACGGTTCACATACTGTTGAAGCCTGGCTTGGAGAATTTTGAGCATTACTTTACTAGCCTATGAGATGAGTGCAATTGTACAGTAGTTTGAACATTCTTTGGCATTGCCTTTCTTTGGGATTGGAATGAAAACACCTTTTCCAGTCCTATGGCCACTGCTGAGTTTTCCAAATTTACTGGCATATTGAGTGCAGCACTTTCACAACATCATCTTTTAGGATTTGAACTAGCTCAACTGTAATACCATCACCTCCAATAGCTTTGTTCGTAGTGATGCTTCCAAAGGCCCACTTGACTTTGTATTCCAGGATGTCTGACTCAAGGTTAGTGATCATACGATAATGATTATCTGGGTCGTGAAGTTCTTTTTTGTATCAGTTCAGCCGTGTCCAACTCTTTGCGACCCCATGAATCTCAGCACGCCAGGCCTCCCTGTCCATCGCCAACTCCTGGAGTTCACTCAGATTCACGTCCATCGAGTCAGTGATGCCATCCAGCCATCTCATCCTCGGTCGTCCCCTTCTCCTCCTGCCCCCAATCCCTCCCAGCATCAGAGTCTTTTCCAATGAGTCAACTCTTCGCATGAGGTGGCCAAAGTACTGGAGTTTCAGCTTCAGCATCATTCCTTCCAAAGAAATCCCAGGGTTGATCTCCTTCAGAATGGACTGGTTGGATCTCCTTGCAGTCCAAGGGACTCTCAAGAGGCTTCTCCAACACCACAGTTCAAAAACATCAATTCTTCGGCACTCAGCCTTCTTCACGTTTTCTGTATATTCTTGCTACCTCATTGTAATATCTTTTGCTTCTGTTAGGTCCATACCATTTCTGTCCTTTATTGAGCCCATCTTTGCATGAAATGATTCCTTGGTATCTCTAATTTTCTTGAAGAGATCTCTAGTCTTTCCCATTCTATTTTTTTCCTCTATTTCTTAGCACTGGTCACTGAGGAAAGCTTTCTTATCTCTCCTTGCTATTCTTTGATACTCTGCATTCCAGTGAGTGTATCTTTCCTTTTCTCCTTAGCTTTTCAATTCTCTTTTCACAGCTATTTGTAAGGCCTCTTCAGACAGCCATTTGCTGTTTTGCACTTCTTTTTCTCGGGGATGGTCTTGATCCCTATTTCCTGCACAATGTCATGAGCCTCCATCCATAGTTCTTCAATCAGTCTGTCAGATCTAATCCATTGAATCTATTTGTCACTTCTACTATATAATCATAAGGAATTTGATTTAGGTCATACATGAGTTGTCTAGTGGTTTTCCCTACTTTCTTCAATTTAAATTTGAATTTGACAATATGGAGTTCATGATATGAGCTACAGTCAGCTCCTGGTCTTGTTTTTGCTGACTGTATAGAGTTTCTCCATCTTTGGCTGCAAAGAATATAATCAATCTGATTTCGGTATTAACAATCTGGTGATGCCCATGTGTAGAGTTTTCTGTTGTGTTGTTGGAATAGGGTGTTTGCTATGACCAGTGGATTCTCTTGGCAGAACTATATCAGCCTTTGGCCCACTTCATTCTGTACTCCCCAATCAAATTTACCTTTTACTCCAGGTGTTTCTTGACTTCCTACTTTTGCATTCCAGTCCCCTATAATGAAAAGCACATGTTTTTTGGGTGTTGGTTCTAGAAGGTCTTGTAGGTCTTTATAGAATTGTTCAGCTTCTTCAGCATTACTGCAGGGCATAAACTTGGATTACTGTGATACTGAATGGTTTGCCTTGGAAACGAACAGAGATCATTCTGTCGTTTTTGAGATTGCATCCGAGTACTGCATTTCTGACTCTTTTGTTGACTATGATGGCTACTCCATTTCTTTAAGGAATTCTTGGCCACAACAGAAGATATAATGGTCATCTGAGTTAAATTCACCCATACCAGTCCATTTTAGCTTGCTGATTCCTAAAATGTCAATAGTCACTCTTACCATCTCCTGTTTGACCACTTCCAATTTACCTTGATTCACGGACTTAATATTCCAGGTTCCTACGCAATATTCCTCTTTACAGAATCAGTCTTTACTTCCATCACCAGTCACATCCACAACTGGGTGTTGTTTTTGCTTTGTCTGCATCTCTTCATTCTTTCTAGAGTTAGTTCTCCACTGATCGCCAGTAGCATATTGGGCACCTACCGACCTGGGGAGTTCATCTTTCAGTGTCCTATGTTTTTGCCTTTTCATACTGTGTATGGGGTTCTCAAGGCAAGAATACGGAAGTGGTTTGCTATTTCCTTCTCCAATGGACCACGCTTTGTCAGAACTCACCACCATGACCCGTCTGTCTTGAATGACCCTACATGGCATGGCTCATAGTTTCATTGAGGTAGACAAGGCTGTTGTCCATGTGATCAGATTGGTTAGTTTTCTGTGATTGTGGTTTTCAGTCTGTCTGCCCCCTGATGGAGTAGGATAAGAGGCTTATTAAAGCTTTCTGATGCACAAAGTTTATGCATAAATACTGCTATTTTGAGGCATTTCCCCAGTGCCATCTAGTTTTGAAAGTAAGAGGTTATAGTTATTATCAATATCACAGTAATTAATCATCTACAAATAAAAAAAAGAATTATTTGTCAATTTTTATAAGGAAATGGTAACCCACTTCAGTATTCTTGCCTGGAGAGTCGTATGGACCAAGAAACATGGTGAGCTACAGTCTGTAGGGACGCAAAAACTGGACACGACTGAAGCAACTTTGCACACACACATACTTTTTTACTATCTTGTAACTTCCCCTCTCTTTAGAAAACTGGTGGTTTTCATTGAAGTTTTCTCCTATTGAAAATACTCTTTACAAGAGTTATAGGAACATGTGTTTAAATTGTGAAAGTAGCTCAGTCGTGTCTGACTCTTTGCGACCCCTGGACTATACAGTCCATTGAATTCTCCAGGCTAGAATACTGGAGAAGGGAGCCTTTCCCTTGTTCAGAGGACCTCCCCAACCCAGGGATTGAACGAAGGTCTCCCTCACTGCAGGTGGATTCTTTACCAGCTGAGCCATAAGAGAAGCCCAAGAATACTGGAGTGGATAGCCTACCCCTTCTCCATCAGATCGTCCCGACCCAGGAATCAAATCTGGGTCTCCTGAATTGCAGGCAAATTCTTTACCAATTGGGCTATGAGGGAAGCCCTGTGTTTAAATTACAAGGTATTAATTAACTATGTCACCTTTACAAATGACACCTCCTCTACCTCTGATTCCTACTTTGGCCTAGTCAATATACATTCCAATTCCTATCTAATGTACAGAGGCAGGAAATTTAAAAGGTTACATTTCCTGGATTCCTTGCAACTTTTTTTTTTTTTTTCTTAAATGGTAGAAGCCAACTGTTGGTCAGCAATTTTTCTGATTCCTAGTCTCCAGCTAAGGTAGTGGGATCATGAAGGAGTGAAGTGAAGTGAAGGGAAGTCATTCAGTCGTGTCTGACTCTTTGCAACCCCATGGACTGTAGCCCACTAGGCTCCTCAGTCCATTGGATTTTCCAGGCATGAATACTGAAGCGGGTTGCCATTTCCTTCTCCAGGTCATCTTCCCAACCCAAGGATCAAACCAGGTCTCCTGCATTGTAGCCAGATGCTTTACCAGCCAAGCTACCAGGGAAGCCCAAACATTCTGCAGCTCCAAAACTGATAAAAGTAATGTGACCATAGAATCAGTGACCCGATTTCCTAGATTCTGTTTGTTACAGATGGAACCCTCAGTGGGCTGGTTCTGTGGTGTTTTGCTGGAAGTGATTCTTAGGAGTTGAAGTAATAGCTGATCCCCTAGCCCTTTTCATAGTTTTGTCATCAACCACAACATAGTTTTGTAATTCTCTGTATTAGATTTCTCTCTCTGTTTAAATTAGATGGAAGGATCACCATTATTCTCAATTAAAATCATACTAAATATTAACTCATGGAGAGTTATGAGATTATGAGAATATAATTAGGTAAATAGGCCTTGGAATACAGAATGAAGGAGGGCAAAGACTAATAGAGTTTTGCCAAGATAATGCACTGGTCATAGCAAACACCCTCTTCCAACAACACAAGAGAAGTCTGACATCAGCAGATGGTCAACACTGAAATCAGATTGATTATATTCTTTACAACCAAAGATGGAGAAGTTCTATACAGTCAACAAAAACAAGACCAGGAGCTGACCATGGCTCAGATCATGAACTTCTTATTGTCAAATTCAGACTGAAATTGAAGAAAGTAGGGAAAACCATTAGACCATTCAGGTATGACCTAAATCAAATCCTTTATGATTATAAGGTGGAAGTGAGAAATAGATTTAAGGGACTAATTTGATAGATAAAGTGGCTGATGAACTATAGAATGAGGTTCATGACATTGTACAGGAGACAGGGATCAAGACCATCCCCATGGAAAAGAAATGCAAAACAGCAAATGGCTGTCTGAGGAGGCCTTACAAATAGCTGTGAAAAGAAGAGAAGTGAAAAGCCAAGGAGAAAAGGAAAGATACAAGCATCTGAATGCAGAGTTCCAAAGAATAGCAAGAAGAGATAAGAAAGCCTTCCTCGGCGATCAATGCAAAGAAATAGAGGAAAACAACAGAATGGGAAAGACTAGAGATCTCTACAAGAAAATTAGAGACACCAAGGGAACATTTCATGCAAAGATGGGCTCCATAAAGGACACAAATGGTCTGGACCTAAGAGAAGCAGAAGATATTAAGAAGAGGAGGCAAGAATACACAGAAGAACTATACTAAAAAGATCTTCATGACCAAGATAATCACGATGGTGTTGAAGATGACACCACCCTTATTGAAGAAAGTGAAGACGAACTAAAAAGTCTCTTGATGAAAGTGAAAATGGAGAGTGAAAAAGTTGGCTTAAAGCTCAACATTCAGAAAACAAAGATCATGGCATATGGTCCCATCACTCCATGGGAAATAGATGGGGAAAGATGGAAACAGTGTCAGACTTTATTTTTTTTGTCTAAAATCACTGCAGATGGTGATTGCAGCCATGAAATTAAAAGACGCTTGCTCCTTGGAAGAAAAGTTATGACCAACCTAGATAGCATATTGAAAAGCAGAGACATTACTTTGCCAACAAAGGTCCATCTAGTCAAGGCTATGATTTTTCCAGTGGCATATATGGATGTGAGAGTTGGACTATGAAGAAGGCTGAGCGCCGAAGAATTGATGCGTTTGAACTGTGGTGTTGGAGAAGACTCTTGAGAGTCCCTTGGACTGCAAGGAGATCTAACCAGTCCATTGTGAAGGAGATCAATCCTGGGATTTCTTTGAAAATTATGATGCTAAGACTGAAACTCCAGTACTTTGGCCACCTCATGTGAAAAGTCGACTCATTGGAAAAGACTCTGATGCTGGGAGGGATTGGGGGCAGGAGGAGAAGGGGACGACAGAGGATGAGATGGCTGGATGGCATCACTGACTCGATGGACATGAGTCTGAGTGAACTCCGGGAGTTGGTGATGGACAGGGAGGCCTGGTGTACTGCAATTCATGGGGTCTAAAAGAGTCAGACATGACTCAGAGACGGAACTGAACTGAACTGATAAAACATTGATTGTTTACAGTGAACAGTGTAGGATTAATGAGCTCCAAAGAAGATTTAGCTTCAGGACCAGGGACCAGGTTTGATCACTCAAGAGCTTTTGTGTAGCATTGTTATATTAAAGTGAAAAGGGGACTGAGAAAACTTCTGACATAGACATCAGAAGGGGGATGGAGAGTGCCCCCTCACTGCTGTTAGCAAGGGAGTTATATACATTTTTAATGGGTTATTACAATAAATTTAAAGAATGTCTCAAGATTGTAAAGATCTTACTAGATCCACTCCTATAATTTACATTTTAAGATAACAGGATTAGCCAGAAGGTTTTCAGGAAGGAGAAACTGTCCTCAAGCAGGATACATTGCTGTTATATAATCCTTAGTATAGAGTTTAAACTGAATTGTTTGTTGGGTAGTCATCAGTTCTGGGCTTACAGAAATAAATTTTACGTGGCTAAGACTAAAGAATGTAGAGAGAGGGAAAAAAAAAAAAAAAGATGTTTGTCCTTTCCTCTTCCTTGAGAATTCCAAACCCTTATCTCCACTTCTAGAGCCCCAGACCCCTTTCTCTTCCTCGAGGACCACAGACTTCTTATCAACCTGCTTAGGAATTTACTCTCTCAGCATTAAGACTGAATTGACTCTCTCAGCATTAAGAGTGTTAGCTATCAATAAATGTTAAGAGAAATTAGTAGAGACATCTCTTAATGAATAGATTTTATTTTTATAAACATACTTTTTTTTTTTTTAACTGAAGCAAAATCTAATTTTGAGTTAATGAAATCTTCCAAAGGTAACATTTTTACTTTTGTGTAATTTAGCTTTTTTCAATTATGATCTTTGTTTTTACATAAACCAAATGCAAGTATAACCTAGACAATCAGAATATTGAAGAATCAGTCTTTATGGGTCACATTGGTAGGGTTAATAATTGATTTATATTGTCAAAAGATAAATTGAAAAGTGGTTTATTTTTGTAGCTGATCAATGTTACTTCACTGTAATTCATTGATTTCACTGTAGTATCCATACTAATGTTTTTCTTAAAAATTAGCAATAGTTTCAAACAATTTTCTTTGGCTATTTCTATGCATCTAACAAAAAATTAAAAACTATGAAATAGTTTCAATTATTAAAGGAGAATAAGTAAATAGGGCAAGGTACCAATCCTTGTTGGAATTCTGATTGTAAATTATTGTTCACAGTTGTCTTTTGGTTCTGTACTGTCTTCCTAATGAATTTTTTTTGTGATATCTGAAGCATGGTCTATAGGTTTAGGGAGGAACATATCTTATAAATTAAAAAACAAAACATTTTCCGAATTTTTTAAATCTTATGAGGCTTGGAGCTAAACATAGATGACAAGTACTTAAGATGTGGATTTTTTCTTCTTGTAATAAAGTGTTTATTTAGAAAATATTCTAAACATTGCCTTTTTGAACAAAACAGTTATGCCTGGTAAAGCAACAGTGACATCCAGTGACAGCTCAGATTTATTCAAGGAATATTGTTTAGATTTGCCACATGAAGAAAATAAAAAGTTATTGAATATTAACCTGCACACTTTTTACATGTTCTAAGAATGTGTTCATATAAAAACACCATTGGATGAAAATAAAAACCAGTCATTTATTAGAGAATGCAAAGCTAAGCCATATATTGAGAGAAAATACTAGCAAAATATGTCTGATAAAGGATTTGTATCCATAATACACAAAGAATTTTGTGCCATATGTCAAAAGTGGATTGCAGTTAAAATCAACAATGATATACTACTAAGCACTTATTAGAAGGGATAAAAAAAATTCTTAAGTGATTATACCAAATGCTGGAAAGTACAGAGAGCAAGCATTTTCATTCATTGCTGTTGGGAATGTAAAATATTACATCCATTTTGCTGCCAAAGTTTGGCAGTTTCTTGCAAGGCTAAACACTGTCTTTATGTTCCAGCAATTGTGCTCCTTGGTATTTACTCATATAAGTTGAAAGCTTATGTCCACACAAAAATATGCACACAAATGTTTATAGTGATTATTCATACTCACTCAAAACTGGAAGCAATTAAATTGCTTTTCTGTAGGTGAAAGGGTGAACAATGTGGTATATCCATACAGCTGGATGCTATCTAGCCATAAAAAGATGAGCTCTCAAGTCACAAAAAGGCACAGAGGAAAGTTAAATGCATTTTTCCAAGAAAAGGAAACCAGTCTAAAAAGACTTTGTATTGTATAATTCTAATTATAATGACATCTGGAAAAAACAAAACTGTAAAGAGATTTAGAAGCTCAGTGCTTATCAGAGAGTGGTGGCAGATGGGAGGGATGAATAGTTGAAACACTGTCCCACCAGGCTCCCCCATCCCTGGGATTCTCTAGGCAAGAACACTGGAGCAGGTTGCCATTTCCTTCTCCAGTGAGTAATATGATGACTGTGTATCTATATGACTTTAATTGCAAAAATTGGGTGTTGTATGTGTTTGGAATGAGAAGAACTTCACAGTCATGTTACTTGGCTCTGTCCTTGTCATTGCATTATTCATTATTTTCATCAATATCATTGACATTGAAAACTTGATCTTATAATCCACCATTTCTAAAAGCACAGTGGAAAAGTTAATGCAATGGATCATGAAAAAATATAACAACTTAATGTAATCATGATAGGCTGAAAAAAATAGACTGTCCAATATAAAACTAACAAGGGTACACACAAAGTATCACATCAATTACAAAATTCTACTGTAAGGTAGAATTTGATAATAAATGTTTGGTTCTTAGTTGTACACAGATTCAATATAACCTGTTTGTGAAGAGATTTTTATTTAGTCTGCCTCAATTTCTGCTGTTATTCTGTTTTACTTGGGGAAAAAGAAAGGACGAAATGAGCCAACTGAGCTCCAGCTGGTAGACTGCACCTAGAGTACTGTCTTAGACCCTTGTTGCCTTGTTTTAAGAGGGGCATTGACAACTGAAAGCATCTTGAGAGCAGGCGAGGTGTTGAAATATATAACATGAAGGGTGAAGAAACCTGATAATTTTGGTGGGAATGTAATTTGATACAACCACTAATATCTGATATTTGTCTTTCTCTTTCTGACTTATTTCACTCTGTATAATTGGTGCTAGNGTTTTAAGAGGGGCATTGACAACTGAAAGCATCTTGAGAGCAGGCGAGGTGTTGAAATATATAACATGAAGGGTGAAGAAACCTGATAATTTTGGTGGGAATGTAATTTGATACAACCACTAATATCTGATATTTGTCTTTCTCTTTCTGACTTATTTCACTCTGTATAATTGGTGCTAGGTTCATCCACCTCATTAGGACTGACTCAAATGCAATCTTTTTTAGAGCTGAGTAACATTCCTTGTATTTATGCATGACAATTTCTGTATCCATTCATCTGTTGATGGACGTCTAAGTTAATTCCATGTCCTAGCTATCGTAAAAGTGCTGTAATGAACCTTGTGGTACATGTATCTCCTTCAGTTATGGATTTCTATATGCCCAGTAGTAAGATTGTTGTTATTTCACTCTGTATAATTGGTGCTAGGTTCATCCACCTCATTAGGACTGACTCAAATGCAATCTTTTTTAGAGCTGAGTAACATTCCTTGTATTTATGCATGACATCTCCTTCAGTTATGGATTTCTATATGCCCGGTAGTAAGATTGTTGTGTCAGATGGTAGTTCTATTCCTAGTTTTTCAAGGGATCAAACAACTGTTATGCAGAGTGGATTGTAAGAATTTTCCACAGTTTATTGTGATCCACACTTCAAAGGCTTGAGCATAGTCAATGAAGCAGAGTAGATATTTTTCTGGAATTCTCTTCTTTATTTATGATCCAGAGATGTTGTAAATTTGATCTCTGGTTCCTCTGCCTTTTCTAAATCCACCTGGAGCATCTGGAGGTTCTTGGTTCATGTACTACTGAAGGCTAGCTTGAAGAACTTTGAACATTACTTTACTAGCCTGTGAAATGAGTGCAGCTGTGCAGTAGTTTGATCATTCTTTGGCCTTACTTTTCTTTAGGCTGGGGGGGGGGGCGGCGGGTGGAATGAAAACTGACCTTTTCCAGTCCTGTGGCCACTGCTGGGTTTTTCAAGTTTGCTGGCATATTGAGTGCAGCACTTTCACAGCATCATCTTTTAGGATTTGAAGTAGCTCAACTTGAATTCCATCACCTCCTCTAGCTTTGTTTGTAGTGATGCTTCCTATGGCCCACTTGACTTCACATTCCAGGATGTCTGGCTCTAGGTGAGTGATCACACCATCATTGTTATCTGTGTCATGTTATCTGTGTCTATTTTGTACAGTTCTCTGTATTCATGCCACCTCTTCTTAATATCTTCTGTTTCTGTTAGGTCCACACAGTTTCTGTCCGTTACTGTGCCCATCTTTGCATGAAATGTTCGCTTGGTATCTAATTTCTTGAAGAGATCTCTAGTCTTTCCCATTCTATTGTATTCCTCTATTTCTTTGCATTGAATACTTAGGAAGGCTTTCTTATATCTCCTTGCTATTCATTGGAACTGTGAATTTAGATGGGTATATCTTTCTTTTTTCCATTGTCTTTCACTTTTCTTTTCTCAGCTATTTGTAAGGCCTCCTCAGGCAAACATTTGCCTTTCTTTTGGGGATGGTTTGATCAAGGCCTCCTGTACAAAGTTATAAACCTCCATCCATAGTTTTTCAGGCACTCTGTCTATCAGGTCTAATTCCTTGGATCTATTTGTCACTTCCACTGTATAATCATAAGGGATTTCATTTAGGTCATACCTGAATGGCATAGTGGTTTTTCCTACTTTTTTCAATTTAAGTCGAATTTTGCAGTAAGAAGTTCATGGTCTGAGCCACAGTCAGCTCCCAGTCCTGTTTCTGCTGACTGTACAGAGCTTTTCCATCTTTGGCCGCAAAGAATATAATCAAACTGATTTCAGTTGACCATCTGGTGATGTCCATATATAGAATCATCTCTTGTGTTACTGGAAGAGGGTATTTGCTATGACCAGTGTGTTCTCTTGGGCAAACTCTGTTAGGCTTTGCCCTACTTCATTTTGGACTCCAGGGCCAAAATGCCTGTACTCCAGGCATCTTTTGACTTTCTACTTTTGAGTCCAGTACCCTATGATGAAAAGGACATCTCTTTTTGGTGTTAGTTCTAGAGGTCTCCATCGAACCATTCAACATTAGCATCTTTGGCATTAGTGATAATGGCATAGGCTTGAATTACTATGATATTGAATGCTTTGTCTTGGAAATGAACTGAAATCATTCTGTTCTTCCTGAGATCTCACTTAAGGATTGCATTTTAGACACTTTTGTTGATTGTGAGTGCTATTCCATTTCTTCTAAGGGATTCTTGCCCACAATAGTAGATATAATGGTCATCTGAATTAAATTCACCCATTCAAGTCCATTTTGGTTCACTGATTCCTAAAATGTCGATGTTCACTCTTGCCATCTCCTGTTTGAACACTTCCAATTTACCTTGATTCATGGACTTAACATTCCAGGTTCCTATGCAATATTGTTCTTTACAGCATCAGACTTCACTTTCACCACCAGACATATCCACAAGTGGGCATTGTTTCCACTTTGGCTCAGCTTCTTCATTCCTTCTGGATCTTATCTCTGCTGTTATCCAGGAGCATTTAGGGCACCTACCAATCTGGGGAGCTCATCTTTCAGTGTCATATCAGTGCCTTTTCAGACTGTTTATGGGGTTCTCAAGGCAAGAATGCTCAAGTGGTTTGCCATTCTCTTCTCCAGTGGACCACATTTTGTTAGAACTCTACATGGCATGCATGGCTCATAGTTTCACTGAGTCAGCAAGGCAAAATTATTTTAAGATAACTTTAATGATCTCCAATCATAATTTTCCTTTCCCTCAAAGTTGAATTAGTAAATTTCAAAAGTTTTTTCTATATCTTTTGATACTATATATTCATATGACTATATTAAATACATGCACGTGTAGAAGTTATTCATTTCTTTTACCAAAATATGAATCACAAATAGTACATTGAAATGTTAAAAAAAAAAAAAAAAAAAACTGTTTTAAGTGAATTAACTATTAGTGGTTCAGACGGTAAAGCGTCTGTCTGCAATGCAGGAGATGCGGGTTCAATCCCTGCATTGGGAAGATCCCCTGGAGAAGGAAATGGCTGCCCACTCCAGTATTCTTGCCTGGAAAATCCCATGGACTGCGGAGCCTGGTAGGTTACCATCCATGGAGTCGCAAAGAGTTGGACACGACTTCACTTTCACTTTCAGATCAGAAGGTTTGTTCAATCTTTCTTTTGTTGATTGACTTTCATTTTTTTCTTTTCTTTTTTTTTTTTTACTTTTTAGTTTTATATTGCAGTCATACTGCTTACAAGGAATATCTTTGTATATGTGTATATTTAGTTGCTATTGTGGTTATTTTTATATAATATTCTGAAGAAACATTTTAAAAACTTGGAATGCTAGGTTAAGGATTATAAATCTTTTGTTTAAATGATATTACAGATTACACTTTAAAAAATTGTAACAAGCCTTGTAAGAAAATTAAAAAGAAGCAAATTTCCCCTGTCATGTTATAGCACTGGATACTACCAAATTTAAATGTTTGGTAGATCTGAAGACAAAAATGTTATTTATTTATTGCTTTAATTTGCATTCCTTAGAGTGAAGTAGAAAATATTTTTCATGATATAGGTTTTTGTTGTTATATATCTTCTGTAGATTTCCTTCTATATTAGTCAAGATAATCTAGGATATGCTGAGGTAATATATTAATCCAGAAACTTTGATGGTATAGCACAGGAGAATTTTATTCCTCAATCATGTTACATGCCCAAAGTGGATTAGCAGCAAGGCCAAATCCACAGTCACTCAAGGGACTCAAGCTAAAATTATTCTTCAATGTTGTATTTGAACCACCTGCAAAATTTGTTCCAAGGGAGCTTCCAATGAAGCATAGAATTATAAAAGCGGCCTATCGGCTCATTGCAGCTTTAGTCACGTCTCACACTAGCTAGTCCCATAGCACCAATCTAACTTCCAATAGGGCTGGGAAGTGCAGGCAAGCTGTATTTGGTGACTATTTGATAGATATTAACCATGTCTACAACAACTACCGTTTCTATAGCTTGATATTTGTCTTTAAAAAAAAAAAA
>SJYT01020513.1:239952-278333 GCA_006410635.1 Cephalophus harveyi | reverse complement strand
CTTTCTTGCCTATATTTCAGAAAAATTAATAATTATGTGGTAATCAAGATTATCACATAATTTTGCTATGCTGCAATTTGAAATATTTTGTCCAGAATGTAAATTAAGGCATTAATAATTTTTATTTTTTAGACTTTTTCCTTTAAAACAATCAAAATTATTTCTTATAATACAAATACAAAGTGAACAGTTTTAATGAATATCACAACCTAAAATAGAAATTTACATGACAAATTTTAATGTAATTTTTAAAAATCTGATTGCCTTATTAAAACCTTTAAGAAAACACTGTCAGCAGTTCTGGTGTCCAATGTTCATCTAATTGTCAATAAAACGATTATTATTACACCCCACGTGTCATGTGTGCTCTCACACACAAAATAGTTCAGAGTTCACATGTATTGTTTAGTATACCAAAACATCCCTCAAACTCCAAGAGCAACTATTGCAGATACTTCACTAATTTGTGTACTTTTCCAGAAAGAGAAATTAGAATTAAACAAGAAGCCAGAAAATGGACTCTCAGCACTTTGAGAAAACGATATTTAGCATCTAATATCTACTCTTCTTGTTACCTGAGAAAGATTATGACAAGGTAATTATTTTGATTTTGTCTCTTTGCTGAGCACTTCTGCCACTCAAATCCTATCTGTGCCCAGAAGCAGGAAAACTGGGTAGCTTACAACGGAGAGGCCTGCAGACAATACCGCGATCGAGTGATCAAGTTAACATCCGTCATCAGTAGCAAGACAGACCCAAATCAAATGTCCCCTGATGAAAAGAGAACAAAAATGTCTCACTTCTGTAAGAGATCAAGAAGAGATCCACAGTCTAAATTAATTATTAGAAATGTCAGGCAGTCCCAAATCAGAACCTCCTAAATTTGTCTGTAACCCTTAGAAGTGTCAATAAAACTGTCATATTAAAAAAATGAGTTATATCTATGTGAAGTAATACGGAATAAACTCTAAAATATGCTTTACTTTGTGAAAAGCTGGAGAATGGTACTTCAATTTCGAACACACACACACATAATTTCCAGAATGACAAAGAAACAGTTAAGAGTGGCAACCTCTGGGAGTGGAATCAGATGAAGAGTGAAAGATGTTTATTTTTCTCTTGTCAGTCTCCTTTCTTGTATGATTTATCTTTAACCTGAACAAATGTCTTATTTGAAGTTTTACAATAAAATAATTTCTTTAATTCCTTTGACTATTACAAATTCTGCTTCTGACTCTGAAAATGAAAAATATTCTCTGGCAAAAAAAATAATAATAATTGCAGTTTTCAATTTAATCAACACAAGACTGATGGTAGGTCATGGTACCTGGGGTCTCATTCCATCCTTGTCATTAAGAAGCTACGCTGTTTGGACAAGGCACTTCCGTTCTCTGGGATTTAATTATTCATTTTATTGATGAGATTAACCTTAAATGTAGATCCAGAGAGATGATATGGAGTGGGAGGTGGGAGGAGGATTCAGGATTGGGAGCTAATATACACCCATGGTGGATTCATGTCAATGCATGGCAAAACCAATACAGTATCGTAAAGTAAGGTGAAGGTGAAGGTGAAGTCGCTCAGTCGTGTCCGACTCTTTGCGACCCCGTGGACTGTAACCTACTAGGCTTCTCCGTCCGTGGGATTCTCCAGGCAAGAATACTGGAGTGGATTGCCATTTCCTTCTCCATCGTAAAGTAAAATAAAGTAAAAATAAAATTAAAGAAAAAAAAAAAGAATCTTACAATAAATAAAGACATATAACATGCTGCCAACAGAGGGCAGTAGTTAACCACAAATAGTTCCATGTTCTCTGAGAAGTTTTTCATACAATTTGAAGGAAAATAGTAATCAGAGTCAGGGCTCCCTGGTGGCTCAGATGGTAGTCTGCCTCCAATGCAGGAGTAATTAGAGTTTCCTCCTTATTCCTGAAAATTTGGACCACATTCCAATTTCCTCCCACTGAAACACTTCTACAAACCAAACATTTCATTATCTCAAAGAATTGCAGTTCTTTACATTAGGAAAACAAAACATAATAAACAGCAGAAGAGAAGGCAATGGCAACCCACTCCAGTACTCTTGCCTGGAAAATCCTATGGATGGAGGGGCTTGGTGGGCTGCAGTCCATGGGGTCACTGAGGGTCGGACACAACTGAGCGACTTCACTTTCACTTTTCACTTTCATGCGTTGGAGAAGGAAATGGCAACCCACTCCAGTGTTCTTGCCTGGAGAATCCCAGGGACGGGGGAGCCTGGTGGGCTGCCGTCTATGGGGTCGCACAGAGTTGGACATGACTGCAGTGAATTAGCATAGCATAAAGTTTTATGATGAGCTTTGTGCTGAAAGAGGAGGCCTTGTTAATGGGATTCAGAATGACATTTCCTCTCTTCTTTCTGATCACTTGAATGGTGAATGTTAAGGCAGTAGCATCCATGGAAAGACAAAAGAAGAGGGATTACACGTGTACCCCAATGTTCATCGCAGCCCTGTTTATAATAGCCAGGACATGGAAGCAACCTAGATGTCCATCAGCAGACAAATGGATAAGAAAGCTGTGGTACATATACACGATGGAATATTACTCAGCCATTAAAAAGAATACATTTGAATCAGTTCTAATGAGTTGGATGAAACTGTAGCCTATTATACAGAGTGAAGTAAGCTAGAAAAAAAAACATCAACACAGTATACTAACACATATATATGGAATTTAAAAAGATGGTAATGATGACCCTACATGTGAGACAGCAAAAGAGACACAGATGTAAAGAACAGACTTTTGGACTCTGGAAGAAGGTGAGGGAATAGCATTGAATCATGTATATTATATATGTGAAATCGATCACCAGTCCAGGTGAGGCAGGGCACTCAGGGCTGGTGCACTGGGATGACCCTGAGGAATAGGATGGGGAGGGAGGTGAGAGGGGACTTCAGGATGAGGAACACATGTATGTCAATGTATAGCAAAAACCACCATAATATTGTAAAATAATTAGCCTCCAATTAAAATAAATAAATAATTTTTTTTAAAAAAAAGAGGGATTATTACAGATTGGAGCTGTACGCTATGCTCAGCTACTTACTGGGCTTCCCAAGTGGCTCAGTAGTAAAGAATCCACATGTAGGAGACACAGGAGATATGGGTTAAAAAGGGATATATACATATTATGCATATACATGCATATTGTTTATTTTTATTGTTTAGTTGCTTCACTTATTGTTTAGCTTATTTTTTACTTCCCAATCCAGGAAGTAATATGGAATAAACTCTAAAATATGTTTTACTTTTGTAAAAAGCTGGAGAATAGTACTTCAATTTTGAACATACACACACACACACACACACACACACACAGACATTTTCCAGAATGACAAAGAAAACAGTTAATAGTGGCAACCTCTGGGAGTAGAATCAGATGAAGAGTGAAAGATGTTTAGTTTTCTCTTCTCAGTTTCCTTTTTTATATGATTTTTTTTTAGCCTGAACAAATGTCTTATTTGAAGTTTTACAATAAAATAATTTTTTTAATTCCTTTGACTATTGTAAATTCTGTTTCTGACTCTGGGTTGGGAAGATCCTGTGCAGAAGGAAATGGCAACCCACTCCAATATTCTTGCCTGGAAAATTCCATGAATAAAGAGTCGGGCAGGCTACAGTCCATGGGGTCACAAAGAGTTGGACACGACTCAGTGACTGAGCATGCACACACACAGAGCTACTTGCAGTTTGTAAGTGCTAACCTCTGGCCAATTGAATTAAGCTTTCCAATGTTCAAGCTTAAAACGATAATAATAGCTACTTAGGAGGAATGTTTAAGGATCAAAGTAACTGTTAATGGTATAACAGAATAGCAGTTATATAAATAGGTACTCAGTAATGTTAACTATTACTATCATTATTACTGTTACTAGCAGCAAATACATTTCTTTGTTTTAGTACAGTAGAATTTAATAGAAAAATATTGCATTCTATCCTTAAGTACATATCTGCATGTATGTATATGTATATATTGGAGAAGGAAATGGCATCCCACTCCAGTATTCTTGCCTGTGAAATCCCTTGGACAGATGAATATTGTGGGTTACAGTCCATGGGGTCAAAAAACATACGACATGAGACATGACTTAGCAACTAAACAAAAACAATAAATAATATGCATATATATGTATAATATGTATATATCCCTTTTTAAAAAATGACAAACTAGTTTTCTTGAACCAAATTTTGGATATTTTATACATTCAGTTATTAATTAAAAGTAGATATCAATTTAGCTATTATCTCAATTTAAGATTTTTAAAACAGAAAAAGTTGGGATACTAAATAAAAACTCTTACAAGTCTATAAAAGATATACCAAGCTAAAACAAAGACCATCAATAGCAATTCACAAAAGAAAAAAAATGTTTAATGAGGAAATGAACATTCAATTTCAATGGACTACAAATTAAAATTTTTGCCACGTTTTCCCTATAAAAATGGAAAAAGCTTTTAAGGGTATCGTTAAGGGTCTTGGTATATGGGTACTACCATAGATATTGAAGTTCAAGTGGTTAGAAATTGATATAAAAGTATAATTATAACCATGAAACTTTATGATAAAAAATTTAAGATGTTAATCAACATGGTAATAAATAAATATTTGTCTTTACATTTCAGATATTGAATAATCAAAGAACACTTCCACAAGAAAAACTAACACATTTTTTATAAACTAAAATGAAGAAATAAACTAAATTGTCACATGCAGCTCCTGGAATAACTTAATCTAAGCAGTTTTAAAGAGCCTCTTGATAAAAGTGAGAGGAGAGTGAAAAAGTTGGCTTAAAACTCAACATTGAGAAAACTAAGATTATGGCATCTGGTCCCATCACTCCATGGCAAATAGATGGGGAAACAGTGACAGACTTTATTTGGGGGTGGGGGGGGGGGCTTCAAAATCACTGCAGATGGTGACTGCAGCCATGAAATTAAAAGATGCTTGCTCCTTGGAAGAAAAGTTATGGCCAACCTAGAAAGCATAATAAAAAACAGGGACATTACTTTGCCAACAAAGTCCCATGAAGTCAAAGCTTTGGTTTCTCCATTAGTCATGTATGGATGTGAGAGTTGGACTATAATGAAACCTGAGCACTGAAGAATTGATGTTTTTGAACTGTGGTGTTGGAGGAGACTCCTGAGAGTCCCTTGGATGCAAGGAGGTCCAATCAGCCCATCCTAAAGCAAATCAGTCCTGTATATTCATTCATTAGAAGGACTGATGCTGAAGCTTCAGTTCAGTTCAGTTCAGTTCAGTCGCTCAGTCGTGTCCGACTCTTTGCGACCCCATGAATCGCAGCACGCCAGGCCTCCCTGTTCATCACCATCTCTCGGAGATCACTCAGACTCACATCCATCGAGTCAGTGATGCCATCCAGCCATCCCATCCTCGGTCGTCCCCTTCTCCTCCTGCCCCCAATCCCTCCCAGCATCAGAGTCTTTTCCAACGAGTCAACTCTTCGCATGAGGTGGCCAAAGTACTGGAGTTTCAGCTTTAGCATCATTCCTTCCAAAGAAACCCCAGGGTTAATCTCCTTCAGAATGAACTGGTTGGATCTCCTTGCAGTCCAAGGGACTCTCAAGAGTCTTCTCCAACACCACAGTTCAAAAGCATCAATTCTTCGGCGATCAGCCTTCTTCACAGTCCAACTCTCACAACCATACATGACCACAGGAAAAACCATAGCCTTAAACTCCAATAATTTGGCCACCTGATGCGAAGAACTGACTCATTGGAAAAGACCCTGATGCTAGGAAAGATTGAAGGCAGGAGGAGAAGGGGACAACAGAGCATGAGATAGTTGGATGGCATTACCGACTCAATGGACATGAGTTTTATTAAACTCCAGGAGTTGGTGATGGACAGGAAGGTTGGCGTGCTGCAGTCCATGGGGTGGCAAAGAGTTGGACACAACTGAGTGACTGAACTGAACTGACCTGAAGCAGCTTTAAAAAGATATATTTTTTAAGGTGAGACATTTTTTCTTTTGTTTTCTGTAATCCTCATTCACTGAGTGAGAATGGTTATTATTAGTTGCATTCAGTTTATGGCACTAAAATTAAAGTTCCAGGAAGACAGAATTTTATTTGTCATGTTCTTTGCTGTTTCCCTAAATCCTAGAACAGTGTTTATCATACAGTTGGTGCTCAATAAATATATCTGTGT
The DNA here is from genome assembly GCA_006410635.1 of Cephalophus harveyi. NCBI lineage: Eukaryota > Metazoa > Chordata > Mammalia > Artiodactyla > Bovidae > Cephalophus > Cephalophus harveyi. The sequence goes on along the minus strand of SJYT01020513.1, from coordinate 272,124 downwards.
GGCATATTTATATGCTATTTTATTTTATAATTTGAAATTTTTCCTAAGAAATTTTAAAAAAATATTTAATAAAATCATGTACCCTTATGAAAAATAAATTTTTACATTTCTAAAACAAACTTATTAGCAAAATTTTTATGCTTCTTATCAAGAATCTACTCAACTCTGACTACCAGCCATTCTTGCTTTTGTAATTGTGTCTTGCATCCAAAAAAAGAAAAAAAGGGAGACAAATAATCATAACACCACCTTTGTAGTGAGTCTTTTTCTTTTTTTTTCAGAATTCCAAATGACACTGTACAATATTGTTTTTCTGAATCCTCCTAGAAATGAATAGTGATAAATGTAAATTTAACAGACAGAAAATAAGATAAATATTTTGAAAGGGAAAATATCCAAACCCAGCTAAGGAGAGATTGAAATGGTAGCTTGTCTCCTCTACTTTGAAATTCTGGGCAGGATCACATTATCTAATCAGCTAGGCTCTCTGAGGGCAGAATCTATCAAGGGATTAGCTCCCTAAATCTAAAACAATAGGAATGGGGATATAAGGATAATTCTGAGGCAAGATTTCCTTAGCATTCCTAATCAATGAGAGATGTTTTGCATTATAAGTAACAATCCCTCAAACCCAGTCAATAAAGAATGTGAATTAATATGTAGAAGTTGGTAGTGCAGACCAAAATAAAATTTAGCTATCCACACTCACAAGCTTTCTGGGAGGTTCAGAATGAAAGTTTGCTGCAAGAAGATGGACTTTTCATGCAATTTGTCAGTGTCTATCTTGGTAGTATAGGTAAGCCAGTGGTTGGAAATAATTTCCTTCCATGGGCCTATCAAATTATTCAATGTGGTGATCTTAGAGTCACTGAATCCCACTTTGGTTAAGAGAGGATAGTCTGTCCTAGAGGATTGAGAGCTTGCTGCTTTACTAACTTGAAGGAAATAAAGACTCAACTTTCCTAGTTGACACCATGCTATATTCACATCCATGAGCATCCTACATTATATCTTCATCAATATAGTAACAATAATAATACTTAAGATAAACACTTTCATAAAAATTAAAATAACACTACAAATAACAAAACTAGTGAAAATATTATAGATGGGATTAATAATACAAGTAATAGAAATCAGAGAAATGATTAAGAATAATAGTATTACAAAATAATTAAAAGGACCAAAAAACTAAAAGCCTAAAATGAGTTTTAAAGCTAGAAAATACATAGAGGCAAAGCAATTAAAGTCTAGAAGATTAAAGGGTAAAACACAACATTGATAAAAGTATCAACTTCAAGGCTTAACATTTAAGTGAAGAAACAACAGGTAGAAGCTATGTAAGTCAAGATCACTTCCTTCTCTTGCCATCTGAGATTTGACTTTCTTTGGAAAGGGTCTCCAGGCAGATTTCCTAAAACTGGAGTATTTACTGAGATGCAGGTGAGGTCAGCACTGGTTAATCTCCCTTTAGGAACTGGACTCTACATTTATTCTCAGCATTTTTACTGCTCCATTCTGTGGCCTTTTCTCTGTTTGTGTTTATCCAACCACATCTATGTACATCTATGTGAAGTGAACAGAAAGTTGCTCAGTCGTGTCTGATTCTTTGTGACCCCATGGATGGTAGCTCACTAGGCTCCTCTGTTCATGGAATTTTCTAGGCAAGAATACTGGAGTGGGTTCCCATGCCCTCCTCCGGGATGTTCCCAACCCAGGGATCGAACCCAGATAACCTGCATTGCAGGTAGATTCTTTACCAGCTGAGTCACCAAGGAAGCCTAAGAATACTGGAGTGGGTAGCTTATCCTCTCTCCAGTGGATCTTTCAGACCCAGGAGTCAAACAGGGGTCTCCTGCATTGCAGGCGAATTATTTAATAATGATCCCTGAATATTCATTGGAAGGACTGATGCTCAAGCTTAAGCTCCAATACTTTGGCCACCTGATGTGAAGAGCTGACTCATTAGAAAAGACCCTGATGCTGGGAAAGATTGAGGGAAAGAGGAGAAGAGGTGGCAGAGAATGAGATGGTTGGATGGCATTACTGTCTCAATGGACATGAGTTTGAGCAAACTCAGAGAGAGAGTGAAGAACAGAAAAGCCTGGCATGCTGCAGTTCATCGGGTCACAAAGAGTTGGACACAACTTAGCAACTGAACAATAACAACAATAATGATCCTGTCCATCCTGTAATTAAAAAGGAATCCTTGGTCTTTAAAAAAAAAAAATGTAATGAGACAACAATTGTGAATGGCATAATTGTCCAACTCAAGGATTCTGGAGTTGGACTTTTTCTTTGTAATTTTTTAAAACACCCTTTGTGCTATCATAGAATTGATACAAAAATCAAAGGAGTTCATTTAGTTAAAATAACAGAATAGTTTTGGGTACATAATGACTTTATCATTCTCCAAACAAAACTTGAAGTTTTAAAAGACTATCTAGTGAGCAGACAAATGCCTTCTTCATTATTGGGTGCATTTCACTCATGACAGAACCAGGGATAAGACCTTGGGAAATGTGAGACTTTATCTCACTGCTTATCAGATTGCATCTTACAAGAGGTTACCTTTCCTATCTGGACTTTTTCTCTCAAAAACATTCCTAGAAAGGATGAAAAAGCAACCTGGGCCAGAAGATCCTGTCCAAATGTTTACCTTTCACATAGGTAAACATTAGGGAGGGACAGGAAGAAGCAAGAATTATACTTCCCAAGTTATTACAGAAGGAGTTAAGCAAACTAAAAGTAATTAAGGAAAAAAAATACATGAATTAAAATGAAGTCTCAAAGTAAAATCACCAGACCATTTAATAGACTATGTGATTCTGAAAAAAAAAAAAAAATTAAGAAAGAAATATCTAGGGACTCACTTATTTTATTTTTCCTCTGAGACATTATATATACTTAAAAATATCAGTAAGTAGTAATAATTTATTGTGAAGTGCAATGCCTATACACATGATACAATGATTAGCTTTCCCAACTCTCTTAGTCTATATGTTTTACCTGATGAAGGAAAAATCATTTACTCAAGATGTCTACCTGTTGATAAAGTGACTTATCACTGAAATTCCTGTGGAGACTTTCCTGAGAGGGCTGATTATACATCAATTATGACTTTATGATAGTACATATTACCACTACTTCTCAATAATCGATTATTCTCATTTTAAATTGGGCAAGGAATATCATATTAATATGAAATATGAATCAAATAAAACAAAAATAACATGATGATTCCAGTACTTGTGTTTGCATGCACGCATTTATTTTGAGTTCCATGTAAAAATTTAACCTAATTTGAGAACTTGTTTTCCTACAGATGGAGTCAGCTTGTGACTATAACATTTCTGGAAAGACATATTACTGTATTTCTTAATAAGAATTAACTTTAATCTGCAACATATTTGAAGTTGACTGTTGCTTAATTTTGTTTATACTGCTGCTTTAATATCAGTCAATTTCCAGAAAGCATTCCATCCAAAATACTTCATATTCTTCAGTGAAGTACACAGGATGGAAAGGAGCACAGAACACTGGGAAGACCGAGAGTATAGGGTCTGGGGGTCCAATTTAGTCCAGTGTCCAAGGTTACATAACATAATAATATATATGTGGTCAAGAAAACATATCTTTAAGGGAAGAAGGTAAGGGGGTAGGGAGTTTATTATTCATCTCTTCCTAAGTTATGCTTGATAACAGAGTCCCAAAGTCTTTATTTCTTTTATCAAGAAAGGATTTATTTTCATTCCCCTTTCTGGGTCACCTTTACTGTTAGCCAATTTTAAAGAGTGACCTTTATGTAGGACATGTGCATCATCTGGCAGAGAAAATGAAAAATAAGTAAGGAATCATAAAACTCATAAACTTTTGATAAAGATCATACAAATCTGAAATGTTATTTGGATTGTATGAGAGTTGGCAAGGAAAAATTAAGTGCACGGTGAGAAATGAAAAGGAGAATGTCCAGTATTTGGTGGGTATTTGGAACAGCCAAATAATGATTAGATACAAAGCACTTAAAGATACAATGACTCGTAGTCAAATTGTTGGTGAGAAAAATCTTTTATCCATACAATTTTGACTAAAGAGTTGTACACAGTAGAAAGGGAGACTTGCAATAAAACCTCAAAAAGCAGCTCAGCCAAGCCTCAGGGAGAGAAAAGTAAAGATACAATGGCTCGTAGTCAAATTGTTGGTGAGAAAAATCTTTTATCCATACAATTTTGACTAAAGAGTTGTACACAGTAGAAAGGGAGACTTGCAATAAAACCTCAAAAAGCAGCTCAGCCAAGCCTCAGGGAGAGAAAAGCTGAGTCCACAGAGGCCTTAAGTGTCTAATCAGCTTGTCTAATCTTAACAGTAGTTTACATCAAGTTCCTGTATTGTGTTGAGCACAAGAAGACCCACGTGTGAATAAATTACTTGGGAACCAAATGCAACTGAAATATGAAATCAGTGATCATTGGGAAAACAATTTTAGCTCAACTGTAGCTCTTTCAGATAGAGTTCTCTACATAGTAAGAAAAAGACATTTCTTAAGTGACCTTAGGGGAAAAGTGGGTTTATTACAAGGGTATATGAAGTGAAGAATCTTCTTGACAATGCAGGAGAGTCAAGAGATGCTGGTTTGATTCCTGGGTCAGAAAGATCCCCTGGAGCAGGAAATGACAACCCACTCCAGTATTCTTGCCTGGAAAATTCCATGGATAGAGGAGCCTGGCGGGTTACAGTCCATAGGATCACAAACAGTCAAACATGATTGAGTGACTGAATGTGTGCCTATGTGTGTGTGTGTGCGCACACGCACACACACACACACACATGTCCTTGAGTACTTAGAAAAATTTGATATGGCCTAGGGAAGGAGTGTTACTGTGGAACTCAGGTATCACTGTCTCATCTCTGTCTTGTTCTTGGTTTCATTCTTTCCCTGTTTCTGTCTCAGAGGTCACTCATCCTCCTCTTTCATCCTTTTCAACATTCTCTCTCAACTAGCTTTCTCCACATAAGCATCTTGCACTCACCATTGTGGCTGTCAGCACGTCTTCTATCTTGGATTTTTAGTTAAGACCCTAGCATTGTATACTTTTTTCTATAGCTCTTAGTACAAGTTTCCAAAAAGGAAATCTAATTTGCTGAGTTTACCACTACCTGAGTAGAGCCTGTAGACTGGCCAAAAATGAATAACATCCACTCCAGTCCAAGAACAGCAACTTTTCTTAACTGTCTGACAAAGAAGGGAACACTGAATGGGCTTGAGTTGAGACAGGTAATAAAGGGTAATAATTGTGTTACAAAGTTCCTTTGTTAAAAGAAAAAGTTCTATTAACTTTGTTAATAACAAAGTTTCAACACACAGCAGAGTTTTGTTATGGTATGAAATCCAGAAAATGGGTGAAAAAGAAACACAGAAGTATCTTTAAGTATCTGTACTGGGAAGTCAGACTACATGATTTGAATCAGAACGCCACAAACGATACTCAAATGTCATGCAGAGAGGGCTTTCTTCACAATCTAGTTGTGAGAATTAAATGAGGTAATTTTGGGAACAGACATCTAAAAATTACTCAATAAATAGTAAAAACACACAAGAGGAAAAGTTACCCTGTAATAGTGAAGAACCTTTGTATTCTATTACAAATTAATCACTAAAGGGATGTTGCCTATAATATTAAGTTATACACAATGGCCAGTCTCTGGGAACCTTGCTTCCCATGTAATGAGCATTAAGCTAAAATACCTTTGTTTAGCTCACAAGAAAACATCCTGAGCAGTCCACCTGTGAATGACCGCAGCAGGAAAAAATTAACACAACCCCTCCAGAGACTGACCAGAATCAGGAAATGTTTGACTTAACGCCCTTCCCTTTTGGTATAAAAGAAGCCTGAACTCTAATGTAGGAAAGATGTTTCTTTGGAATACGAGTACCCCATCTTCTCAGTCTGCCAGATTTCCAAATAAAGTCATTATTTCTTGCCCCAGAAATTTAACTTTTGATTTATTGCCTGTCCTGTGGTATGAGTTGGAGTTGGTAACAACCTCTTACCCAGAAGTCAAAGAAAAGAAGCCAGAAAACATCAAGGCACAAAGACACTCAGAGATGGAAAAAACCTGATGAATTTTCTAATCAAGTGGCTTCAGCCATCATGGCAAAGTAGATTCTTCCAACTTATGAAATATCTAGTGATCTTAGTCTGATATGACCATAATTCCATTATAGAAATACTAAGGGTTAACTTCAGTACTCAAGACCTACAGCAGAGTAAGGTAAGTGATGTTGTTAAATACTTATATACCATTTATAATAATAATTATGATGCAAGCAACAGCAATAAACATGATAAACATCTACTGATGGTTTGCTGTTTGGAGCCCATGCCAACATCCATTCGATCATAGAAAAAGCAAGAGAGTTCCAGAAAAACATCAACTTCTGCTTCATTGACTATGCTAAGGCTTTTAACTGTTTGGATCACAACAAACTGAGGAAAATTCTTCAAGAGATGGCACTACCAGACCACCTTACCTGACTGCTGAGACATCTGTATGTGAGTCAAGAAGCAACAGTTAGAACCAGACATCAAACAACAGACTGGTTCATGTTGGGAAAGAGGTACGTCAAGACTGTATATCGTCACCCTGCTTATTTAACTTACATGCAAAATGCAGGGTTGAATGAAGCTCAAGCTGGAATCAAGATTGCCAGAAGAAATATCAATAACCTTAGATATGTAGATGACACCACCCTTATGGCAGAAAGTGAAGAACTAAAGAGCCTCTTGATAAAAGTGAAAGAAGAGTGAAAAAGCCAGCTTAGAACTCAACATTCAAAAAACAAAGATCATGACATCCAGTCCTATCACTTCACAGCAGATAGATGGGGAAACAATGGAAGCAGTGGCAGGCTTTATTTTCTTGGGCTCCAAAATCACTGCAGATGGTGACTGCCACCATGAAATTAAAAGACGCTTGTTCCTTGGAAGAAAAGCTATGACCGACTTAGAGAGCATATTAAAAAGCAGAGACATTACTGTTAGAGAAAGCACACTAACAGAAACTGCCCACCCTGGCCAGGCCCTTTAGTAACCATTCGCATGAGTTGTTTTATGACAGGAGATTCTGGTAAGGAATACAGAACTAATAAGCCACCACCAACTAGAAGAGTTCAGGAAAGGTCAAAGGAGACATCAGGAGTCCGTCCATTTCCCAGAATCCCTCTTGCTAACATTCTTCCCTGTTTTTCTAGTCCCCCGGTCCTGGACTCAGGAATCTGGTTGAAGGGCCTAAACCTGAGCTGAGGATTGGAGACTGATTACGTCCTCTTGGCAGAGAACTCAAATTCTGGTTCTGTTCTAGTCTGATTTCTGATAGGGCCAAGTTCCAGTCCTCCCTTCTCTGGAGGCCCATGGTAAAGTCCCATAACTCCTGGGTATCTGCAGGTGGCAGGAGACATTTGTAAGGCAACCCTTTTCGCCCCCATCTCCCTCCACCTCCCCCTTCTTCTTTCAAACTGGCTTTCTTTCCTCCCTTTGAAAGGTTGGAAGACCTGAGATATTTTCATTTACTCTGTTAGTACTTGGATCTGAAGTTCTGTGTCTTTATAGGAGGCTTTCTGAGAGACTATATTCTTGTATTTAAGGGAGTGTCTGATGAGTACTGACAGGTCTATATGTGTGTTTTAACTCTGTGTTTTGTGTTGTGATTTTTGATGGCTATTTGGCTTTGTCTGGCTACCATTTGGCTTAGACCTGCTGCCATTTTGTTAGAACTTGCTTTTCTTTCCCTGTGCCTTGAGACCAGGGCTCTGGCTTTGTTCTCAGGAACACTTATCTAGACCATCTCTAACCCCTGAGACTGAGAAAAAATGGGAAAAAGCCTTTAAATGTTTTATTTATTCCAACTGTGTTTTATAAACTAGTAAATTTTATATTGTAATATCTAATTCATGACTAAAAACTTAGACAATGAAGCTAGATCTTGCACTGTGGCTATCTAAATATGTCTTGGTATGTTTTTCTATCTGGGTAATATTTTTTGGGTTAATTTGTAAATGAGCTCTATTTAATTGGCTTAAAAAAAGGTAAGCACTTACAAATCAAATAATTCTGAATTAAACAATAAATTCCAGGTTCATGTGAACTGGGAAATATTCAGTATTAAATACCTGATAGTAATGGTTGTTTGTTGATCTATCTAATAAAGACATGTCTTAGAGTAATTAACATTAAGTAGAATATTTACATTGTACCTAGGTTTAATATAAGTTAAATATTATCATATCAGTTACAAGTTTGTCAACAAGGACATCACCTCGAGTGAAGAAACTTCTAAAAAACTGTAAATGAGATATGAGCTTTTAGATAAGCTCTATTATGAATAATTATTCTTTAGGAATATCTGTCTAAAATAGTCTCTCCAGATTGGCATAATTTGAATTTCTAAGCATTGTGCTAAGTGTGCTAAATATTAGAAGTCTATTGAATAGTTAGGTCATTTCAAATAAAATAAGGTTTTGAAATATTTACTACTAAACACTAATTGAATGGTTTTCCTTGGAGACGAACAGAGATCATTCTGTCATTTTTGAGATTGCATCCAAGTACTGCATTTCGGACTCTTTTGTTGACCATGATGGCTACTCCATTTCTTCTGAGGGATTCCTGCCCGCAGTAGTAGATATAATGGTCATCTGAGTTAAATTCACCCATTCCAGTCCATTTTAGTTCGCTGATTCCTAGAATGTCGACGTTCACCCTTGTCATCTCTTGTTTGACCACTTCCAATTTGCCTTGATTCATGTGACTGCAAGGAGATCCAACCAGTCCATTCTGAAGGAGATCAACCCTGGGATTTCTTTGGAAGGAATGATGCTAAAGCTGAAACTCCAGTACTTTGGCCACCTCATGCGAAGAGTTGACTCATTGGAAAAGACTGTGATGCTGGGAGGGATTGGGGGCAGGAGGAGAAGGGGACGACCGAGGATGAGATGGCTGGATGGCATCACTGACTCGATGGATGTGAGTCTGAGTGAACTCCGAGAGATAGTGATGAACAGGGAGGCCTGGCGTGCTGCGATTCATGGGGTCGCAAAGAGTCGGACACGACTGAGCGACTGAACTGACTGACTGACTGAAACACTAATTTCCTTTTACAGAGAAACAAAGAGATTTGGGACTATAAATGAATAATGTTTGGAGCCATCCTAAAATGTTCTAAGAAAGCAAAGGTTTTAGAAATTATCACTGGTATTTATGCTCACCAATCTATGCAATGCTAATATAAAAGCTACTTCTTGGTTGCTAAAGGAAAGTAGGAAGTGTGTTTTCGGTTAAAAAAAAAAGGTATAAAAATACTAAAAAGAGTTATACATGATCAAGATTTTCTCAAATTGGATTACAATTAGTTAGATAAATGGATTTTGTTAAGAATGACACAGCCATAAGAAAACTGGTTAGAGCCAATTAGGTCCAAGATGGTGGAGCTGACTTTCACTAGAGCTTGAGCCTTGGTATTTACACCCATTGTGGCATATCAACAGGTGAAATGATACACACATCAACGTTGATTAAATCTGATGAAATGTTATATAACCTTTTAATTGATTTTATTGATAAAACTTCTAAATCTAATTCTTTTGACGTTCTTTTGACCTCTAGCTAACTTTGGGGTGCTTCAGAAGGCCCCTAAAACATCCCAAAGAGAGATATTAAACTGTGTTTATTTGGTTGGTTAAATTACATGAAAAAGATTATCAAATGAGTAATAAATCCTCTCATGTTATAATGTATGGTAAAATTACTAATATAGATATCCTAAAAATTATATGGAGTTCTTAACATTCTGATATGTCCTGGTATTCTAATGGAAAACCTGATGACTTCACAAAAGTTAACAAAGGACTGAATGAACCAGTGAATATGGTTATAACTTTTATGGTTTCTGTCTGAAAAATTACAGGTTTGAATCTTGTTTTCTGGGAGTAGGGAAAACCTTCCTCTCAAACTAATTTGACAATACTTTGGTAAAATTATACATTATAAGCAAAACAATTATATTTTCTCTCTGACTCCTCCAGAAATTGGAAACTCTTAGGTTTCCAGTAAGCTTATCAAATGAATTAGGAAGGTTATCTCACTAACAGGTAGAAAAATCTCAAGGAATTTTTGAGACCTTAAAAAGGAAAGAATTCACTTAGATTTGTTAGGCAAAATCTGTGATAAGCCTTTGGTGTGAGTTTCCTAGCCCTGTTTTATTTTAAAAGTTCAGTCTGAGACTCTATAAATGTTTCAGCAAAATAAAGAGTCTATGATCAATTATGGTTACGTAAGTCATCAGAACAACATTAGTGAGAACAGACCTATTTTGCAAACAAACTAGCCTTAAATTGGTTATATTTGATAAAAATGAAGGTAATTTTAGGGAGAAAAAGATGTTTCAATAAATGTTAAACCCCAATTTGTTAATGGAGGTCTGCATGTAATAAGACTCATTTCTTGGATAGTTCTTTGCTGTTATGTGATATTAATGTAAAATTTAATTGAATTCGTAAAGAACACCCTAAGTTTGTTTCTGAAGCTTATCTCAGTAATCTATCTTTGGATGAAGATCAGATGCCTTATGACCTGCAATCAGGACTGGGAAAAGACATAATTTAAGGGACTGTCTCCAATCTGGATGGAAAGACGTTTTTATCAGGACAAGAAGATGGCGACATCAGAGGTAGACAGCTTGCCCAAGATGCTGGACCTGATTCGTATGATCATTTATAATGTTTTCTTGACTTCTTAGACCTTTGAATATGAATCAAATGCTTTTCTGTCATAGGCCTGATCCTATGCTAGTTCTAGAAATCAATCCAATTCTTGGGTTTGTGGCCAAATACCTGTTTCTAGTTCTGGGTTACCTTGATAAATTTCTCTACTACAAGACTCTAACTGGTTGGCCCTGAAAAAAAATTTACTTAAAAAAAATTATAGTCATATTCAGGTCACTGTGATATTACTAGATGAGATCCCCTCACCAGGCCAATTAATAATGCCTGCTCTGACTCTGGCCATAAATTTGAGTTTTTTTCTATTACTCAAGCTCAATCAGAGCAACAAGTAAAGTTTCAACAAAGGAGAAAAAAAATCTCCCACAATTATGAGATAGGTAGGTGAAGTCGCTCAGTCGTGTCCAACTCTTTGCGACCCTGTGGACTGTAACCTACTAAGCTTCTCCGTCTGTGGGATTCTCCAGAATACTGGAGTGGATTGCCATTTCCTTCTCCAGGGGATCTTCCTGACCCAGGGATTGAACCCGGGTCTCCCGCATTGGAGGCAGATGCTTTAACCTCTGAGCCACTAGGGAAGCCCACGATTATGAGATGGATTTATATAGATCACACCAGGCTATGGTAATTTAGGTTTAAAATCTCCTCTGTGTTGGAAAAGCTGGCTTAAAGCTCAATATTCAGAAAACTAAGATCATGGCATCTGGTCCCATCACTTCATGGCAAATAGATGGGGAAACAGTGGAAACCATGTCAGACTTTATCTTTTGGGGCTCCAAAATCACTGCAGATGGTGATTGCAGCCATGAAATTAAAAGACACTTACTTCTTGGAAGGAAAGTTATGACCAACCTAGATAGCATATTCAAAAGCAGAGACATTACTTTGCCAACAAAGGTCCGTCTAGTCAAGGCTATGGTTTTTTCCAGTGGTCATGTATGGATGTGAGAGTTGGACTATGAAGAAAGCTGAGTGCTGAAGAATTGATGCTTTTGAACTGTGGTGCTGGAGAAGACTCTTGAGAGTCTCATGGACTGCAAGGAGATCCAACCTTCCATTCTAAAGGAGATCAGCCCTGGGTGTTCTTTGGAAGGAATGATGCTAAAACTGAAACTCCAGTACTTTAGCCACCTCATGTGAAGAGTTGACTCATTGTAAAAGACTCTGATGTTGGGAGGGATTGGGGGCAGGAGGAGAAGGGGATGACAGAGGATGAGATGCCTGAATGGCATCACTGACTAGATGGACATGAGTTTGAGTGAAATCCGGGAGTTGGTGATGGACAGGGAGGCCTGATGTGCTACAATTCATGGGGTCGCAGAGTCGGACATGACTGAGTGACTGAACTGAACTGTGTTGGAAACAATTAAATCATACTAAAGATAATCAGTCTAGTAACACTAGAAAACTGGGCTATGTGCCTTGTAGACTGTGGTGCCAATATATAATTTCCCTGTAAGATAAAGATTCTACAGAGTAGACTAAGTCAGGTGACCTGAGATATCCTGGGCTACATCTAATGAAAGCTCTTAAGTCTTACTTGTGACTTTACTAATACTGCTGGCTATGTTATTTGTATTTCACCTGTTTTACAAATTTGCTGTTTCTTACAGTGCCAAATGTGTGCCTGAGGCCTCTAATAAAATAATATGTAGTCCCATATGAGATCAATGATGGTAATAGTGTAACTCTAGATAGGAGAAGAAGCAGCAAGAGGAAATATTTTCCTGGACCAAGAGGCTTGTAAGAAAGGTGGTCCAGAAAATTTTGGATACTGTTTTATGGCCTAGTCCAGTAACAGCACATTGAGTGGCCTATCAACAAAAGCTTTGCCAAACCTGAGAATGGACATTCTCAGCACCATGAGATAAAATGGTCCCCCCTTCAAAATGCCCCCTTCAAAATCATGGTAAAGTTTATGAGCAAAAAGGGGCTCGGCCAACTGAAAACTGACACTTGCCATCTATGCCTACAAAGATTAAGTCATGGCCACTGCAACTGCTGACCTTCAACGCCCCTGAAAGGAATTCAGGGTGGAAATCAGGAATGAGGCACTTTGTGCTCTGAGGCAACCTGGCAGAACAGGCCTTCAGATAGTTAGATCTTTTCAAGAAAAGATTTTATGAGTTCCAATTCTTACATCTTCTCATACCTAGAGAAACACTGACGTCATCAATGGTGACATCTGCTTTGGCCTTTAAGGAAAATTTTACATTAAAAAGTCAAAATGTAGCTATGGTTCAGATATCCTGGAAAATAACTAGGTGACACTATGGTGTAATTTCAGATTAGACCTTGTATTGCTAAACACTTGAGTTTTCTGAGTCGTGTCAGGCTTAGATGCCACCATTCTCAAAACAATGTCTGCTGGAAGCTAGTAACTGCAACCTTACTTTTTATAAAACTAGGCAACCGGCTACGTGGCTACAAGTCTCCCTGAAGTGCCAGGTCCAGATTGAGTTTCAGGCCTATTCTTCTAAAAAGAAATGAGATTTATTTTGTCTATTAAAATTCCAGTTATCCCTCCTTGAGCTACTTCTAATTGGGTCTGTTACAACAAAATGGCAGACCAAGGGATTGAGATTTTAATCATACAAGGCTCAGATATAGGACTTGGAACTCAGGAATACTTCCAGTTCAATGTCTCTTCTCCAAGCTGAGGCAGTCCTATGCCCCATTTTGACCAGAAGTTATCACAGTCATAGTTGCCCAGTTCCCTAAATTAAAACTGAGCAGGACTCTGTGGGGCTCTGGAGTACAGATCTGTTCTGTGTTCTCCATTTCTTGTCTGTAAGATATAGGCTTCATTCAGCATCCTTGACCTTCTCTGAATTCCAAAGGGTGGATTCAAACAATTGCTAATCAGGGAAGACAGGGGATACAGAAACAGAAAAAAAAAAAAAAAAACAATCAAAGGTTGGTACAGCCTCCAGACAGGGTCCTGGTTCCTACTCAAAGAAATATGCATAACAATGTTTTTGAGTTCTACAGAACTGGAGCCCCCACCCAGGTGGAAGACGGTAACTTCAGTTTGAACACAAGATTCCTGGAACACAGTTCTGTTGCCTCACCACCAACCAATCAAAGAGGTCACAAACCCTGCAACCCTCACCCCAAATGTTGCCTTCTGTTTGGGGGACCAGAGATGACCATCCTATTAGGTCTCCAGTTTGGCCACTGTCTATGTCATCTCTGAGAGGGGCCAACAGTTTCAAACTAAATTGCTGTTATTACAAGGGTGAATGCTGGTTTCTGGCAAAAAATACCTTGACTTAGATCAGATAGAGAGAGACTTCTCCTCTAGTAGGCAGGCCTATGCCCATGCACAGCAGGAAGAAGTTACAGAAAAAAGAGACTTCTGCCCCAATTCCCAAAAAGTATCTTGAGTACGAAGTCTCTCAGGGGGGAGCTGTTAGAAGAAGCACACTGACTGAAAAAGCCCACCCTGGCCAGGCCCTTTAGTAACCATTCGCATGAGTGGTTTTATGACAGGAGGTACTGGTTAGGAATATGGAACCAATAAGCCACCACCAACCAGAAGAGTTTGGGAAAGGTCAAAAGGAGACACCGCATGTCTGTCCACTTCCCAGAATCCCTCTCACTAACATCCATCTTCACTGGGGGATGAGTGCACCACCAGGAAAGACTCTGTATAAAAAGGATCAGCCAAAGACAACCCGGAAACTAATATCCATTACCCTAAAACCCGAGACTACAAGCCACGTGACAGAGCAATTCTCCTGGGTTCTCTTACCCTACTGCTCTCCACATGGGTGCCCTTTCCTAATAAAATCTCTTGCTTTGTCAGCACATGTGCCTCCTCAGGCAATTCATTTCTGAGTGTTAGACAAGAGCTCAGTTTCTGGCCCTAGAAGAAGTCCCTCTTCCTGCAACATTACTATACTGACAAAGGTCTGTCTTGTCAAAGTTATGGCTTTTCCAATGGTCATGTATGGATGTGAAAGTTCGATCATAAAGAAAACTGAGCACCAAAGAATTGATACTTTTGAACTGTGGTGTTGGAGAAGACTCTTGAGAGTCCCTTGGACTGCAAGGAGATCCAACCAGTCTGTCCTAAGGAAATCAGTCCTGAATAATCATTGGAAGGACTGATGCTGACACGGAAGCTCCAATACTTTGGCCATCTGATGTGAAGAACTGAGTCATTGGAAAAGACCCTGAGGCTGGGCAAGATTTAAGGCAGGAGGAGAAGGGGTAAACAGGATGAGATGGTTGGTTGGAATCATTGACTCGTTGGACCTGAGTTTATGCAAGGTCTGGGAGTTGGTGATGGACAGGGAAGCCTGGCGTGCTGCAGTTCATGGGGTTGCGAAGAGTTAGACATGTCTGAGCAACTGAACTGAACTGAAGTCTTTTATATGTATACTTTTATGTATTAATATATATGTATTAATCCATTTACTACTTATCAATCCTAGGAACGTTTACTATTATTATATTAGGGGAAAAAGAAACTGAGGCACAGAGAGTAAAATAATTAACTAAACTTGCAAAGTTAGTAAGTAGGTGAGGCAGGATTTACAGCCTAGCAGTCTTTAACAGTCAGTTTCCCAATCGTGTACGTATATGACTTTGTGACCCCATGAACTGTGGCCTGCCATGCTCCTCTGTCCATGGAATTTAAAAGCTATGATAGTGGAGTTGGGTTGCCCTTTCCTATTCCAAGGGATCTTCCTGACTCAGGGATCAAGCCTGAGTTTCTTGTGTCCCCTGCATTGGCAGGCAGATTCTTTACTTCTGTGCCATTGTTGTAGCTACGCGTTCTGGGAAACAAACTCACTCAGAAGAACAATGCAGATAGTGGAGTGCGGGTTATTACACTGGTGGGCCCAAAGCAGAGTCTCCTCTTAGCCAAGGACCCTGACCAGTTTTTCTGAAAACCTTATATACCCTAAGTGTACGTGCCCAAGCCCACTTCCCCAAATTCCCTGAAACTAGTCTGAACAAAGGAAAAGAAAGATACAATCAAAGTTAACCTGTAATTCATATGTCTTAAGCCTAGGTAGTTAACAATGGACACTTATCAATAGGCCTGTGGTCATACCCCAATAAGCATAATAAAATTTATGATTCTATTCACTTACACAGATAATTAGGGTATTCTTTTAGGCAACAGAGAGTCTAGGTACGAGCCATGGTGCTCTTCCATCCAGGGGGCCTGGTTTTCCATTTGGTATGTCATTTCCATAGATACTGGGTGTCTAGCTCAAAGTCCACAGTCTGACCCAAGATGGAGTCCTGCTTTCAAGATAGAGCCTGTTCTGTCTGTTTCCTCCTTCATTCCCCGCTCTTGATACTCTTAACTCATAGTATGAGCATCATTCATAGGGATATGTTGCATCCTGACTCTCCGACCTCCAATTTGGGAGAATGCCATCAACCTTCATGTTACAAAGTTCATAATACATTGTAAAATAAAGGGTCCACAAAGCAGAGCTATCAAGGCAACTATAACAATGGTTTATATAGTTTTCCACCAAACACCCTTCACCTAAGATAGGACTGAAGTCCAAAAAGGAAGATTATCATCAGACATAACTTTTGCCTGACCTTTCATGTCATGTAGGGTGGCTGATATATAGCCAGATAAATCAGGAATATATATATGACATTCAACTTGAATCATAGCACAGGTCCCTCTTTGTACTGAAACTATGTTTAGTCTCAAGATGATAGCAGCAAGTCCTGGTAGCAGCAGTTGATTGTAGAGCGTCATCACTTTTTCTTCTTTAAGATGATCTTGGTTTCACGGGGATCAGTGGGGCCCTGCTGTGTAGTCCACTTGGCATCTTCCGGGTGTGTGTGGTATGCTCTCTTCACCCTCATGTGGTGGATCCAGGGAGTGACACCCGCACCTTTAACTGCAGTAGGGCTGGTTAGAACAACAGTATATGGACCCTTCCAATGTGGGGCAGGGGAGTCGTGTTTCCAGTCCTTGACCACACCTGATCCCCGGGCACAAACCTGTGAATCTGTTGCCAAAGGAGGAATGGCACCCTTTCTTGTATAAAGTTAGTTACCTGATTTATTACCTTACCCAGGTGTTCCATCTGCTGTGAAACCTCATTGCCCCTCACCTGGGGCAAATTTGTTGACACCTGTTTTATTATGAGAGGTGGGCTCCCATACACAGTTGTGTACGGAGAAGAGCCATGGGACTGTGGGGTCATCCTGAGTCTGAGCAGAGCCGTCGGAAACAAGTCCACCCAGGAACACTCAGTCTCTAAGATCCACTTGGAGAGTGTCTCTTTAAGTTTCCAGTTGGTTCCTTCCACCATCCCAGGACTCTGAGGCCTATATGCTGTATGTAATTTCCACCTGATAGTTAAAGTTTTGCTTACTTGTTATACTAACTCAGCTATGAAAGCCGGGCCATTGTCCGATCCAATACTGGTAGGAAATCCAAATCTGGGAACTATCTGCCTAAGCAGGCACCAGGCTACTTTTGATGCTCTTTCACTCCAGGTAGGAAAAGCTTCTACCCATCCCGAGAATGTACATACTATGACCAGCAGGTAATGGTAGTGTCGGTGAGGTTTCATTTCAGTGAAGTCCACTTCCAGCTGTTCAAAAGGCAGCGTGCCTTTTACCTGAATCCCTGGAGGTTTCTGTCTGTGCCGAGAGGCAGCATTGACCTGTGAGCAGGCAGTGCTGTTCTGAGACTTTGTCCTGCATAGGGAAGAGAGGCGGGGAACCAAGAAATATTTTCAAATTAGCTCTTCCACTTTATCATGGCCAGATGGGTGGCTTGGTGTGTTTGGCTTACCAGAGTGGGTGCCAGCTCCTCCGGTACCAATAATTTGCCACTTGGCAATTCCCACCATCCCTTTTCAGTTTTGATGGCCCCTTCTGCTTTGCCTAGTTGCTTTTGGGCTTCATTGTATTTTGAAGAGTCTAGCCTTAGCTCAGTTAGCTCCGCCAATATGAGAGCTTTAATAGGGGCTTCACTTGTCACCCCCAAGCCCTCGGCTGCTGGTTCAGCGGTCTTATCTGCCAGTCTGTTCCCTGAGTCCAGGGGGTATCCTCTATTTGACGTCCTCAGCAGTGTATGACTGCAAACCAATCTGGTTTCCAGGCAGCATCTAATAGGATCTTAATTTCTTCCTTATTTTTAATATCTTTTTCACTAGCTGTCAAAGGCCTCTCTCCTTATACAGAGCCCTATAGTGTGGGAAAGCATACCTGGAGTCTGTGTAATGTTTGTCTTCTTACCTTTTGACAGCTGCAGGGCCTGGATTAGAGCATATAGTTCGGCCTGTTGAGCGGACCAGAGTGATGGCAGAGAGCTAGCCTCCACGATGGTTTCTTCCATGACTACTGCATATCCCGCCAATCACTGTCCCTGTTTCACAGGCTGGTGCCATTGGTGTTCAGGACCAAATCTGGGTCCGGGATTGGCTGGTCTCTCAAGTCAGATCTGCTGGCATATTTCTTTGCAATCATGTGAGGGCCCACCTTCTCCCACACGAAAGAGAGTGGCCAGATTCAGAACCTGACAAGGCTCAGTAGTAACATGGGGGTTCTCACGTAACAGTCCTTGGTATTGAGTAATATGGGATATTGACAGCTATTTATGGGGGTCCCCTCACAGGAGAGTGTTGGCCTCATGCAGGACTTTTATGAACAAATCTTGGCCCAAAGTCAGCTTGGTTGCCTCCCAGACCAGTAAGGCAACCGCAGCAACTGCCCATGAGCATCCCGGCCACCCAGTGGCAATCTGATTAGAGATAAGTCACTGGTCTGTCCCATGTCCCCATAATCTGGGACAACATTCCCAAGCCACCTTGTCTTTTTCAGTCACATAAAGAGTAAACGGCTTAGCAAGGTCTGGCAGGCCCAAGGCGGTGCTGATGTAATTGTACCAGCTTTGAGTTCTATTACCAGTGGGATTTGTTTTGCAAGCCTGGGGGCGGGGGGTGGGAGGGAGGGGATATCTTCCAGCCAGACCTCAGGGAATTGTTGAGTTAACTCTCTCTCTTGACTGTTTAGCCATTCGGTTTCCTTTCCAGGAGATTGTGCATCCTCCATTCATCTTGAGGGGTTACTGAGACGAAGAGTAAATAGGTGGTTGAGCCCAATTGAACAGTGGTTCTTTCGTGGGAGGAAAGGTGACTTGTGCCCCCAATTTAGACAGCAGGTCTCTTCCTAACAAAGGTACTGGGCATTCAGGGGTGTATAAAAATTCGTGAGTCACTTGGTGTCCACCCGTCTGACATTTTCAGGATAGACTAGAGACATAAAGGCTGCATTTATCATCATCTGCGACCCAGCAGCCTCTGGCTGGGTCTATTGGCCTATGAAATCTATAGTCCTCGCACAGTCTTTCACAGAACTCAGAGGGTGATTCACTTTTCCTTTGAATCACTTCGGAGGGTTTTCCAATACTCATAGCTTTTGGGGCCCCGCTCTTGAGACCCTGTAAAATAATCAGCTGATATCTCCCCAGGTGGCCCCTCTCTTCTGTGTTACAGTCCCCATTGGGCCTCTCATCGAGGGTGGCTAGTTCTGCCCACCACTGCGGGTTTGCAGTACCCCCAGGTGCCATTTCTCTTAACCATTTTCTGGCCTCAGTTAGGATCCTGTGTCTTTCCTCAGTGCCGAAAAGGGAGATTAGTAGTTAGATTATGTCATCCTATGTAGGGCGGTGGTTTCAAAAAATAGTCTCCATTAGCCTAATCATGGCTTGTGGCTGCCCCGAGTATGGTGGAGCATGTCTCTGCCAGTTTAATGTATCCGTGGAGGATAATGGCTGGGAATACTAGGCTACAGGGGGCTGATGGCAGGGCCCCATGCGTCCTGAACTGGAGGCTGTCGTAGCTCTCTGAGGGGCATCTGTAGTGGGCTTCTTTCCCTGCCTCTTCCTGGTGGAGCGAGCCTCTGTCTAATTGCTGTGCTTTCTTCCCCCTTCCCATCAGTACTCACCAAGAGAGGTGGATACAATCTAGGCGGTCCAGCTGAGGTGGAATTCTAGGGGCGTTGACCAGAGGTCTCCATTGCTGGGATTGGAGCCTGCTGAAACGGCGGCTCTGTGAACTCCGGGAGAGCTGGTGGAAGAGCGGTGGCTGCTGCAGGAACTTCACCTGGCTCTGGGTTGGGCAGTAAGGCGGTCTCCGGTCCTGCTGGAGCACTGGGAGGCAGGCGTGTCATTATCCAGTATAGGGAAGGGGTCAGGTCCTCCCTTTCCAAATCCTGTAGAATTTCCTTTTTTATCATCAGTCAACTTTGTGCCATTAATATTTTTCCCTTTCCCTTCTGGATACAGAACCGTGTCCAAATAGGAGGGTCTTGAACTACCCTAGCTATGAGTCAATATATGGATATTGATCCAGGTGTCCTGGCTCTCCTGTGACTACTGCATAGACTGCTTCCACTATTGTTAAGTTCATGGTGTTCTCCTGTGGCCATCCTACTCCCATAGTGGGCCATTCGACCTAAAAGAGTACGTGGAGGTGGTTAGGCTTCGTCTTCACCGCATAAGTTCAGTTCAGTTCAGGTCAGTCGCTCAGTCGTGTCTGATTCTTTGCAACCCCATGAATTGCAGCACGCCAGGCCTCCCTGTCCATCGCCAACTCCCAGAGTTCACTCAGACTCATGTCCATCGAGTCATTGATGACTCAGCCATCTCATTCTCTGTTGTCCCCTTCTCCTCCTGCCCCCAATCCCTCCCAGCATCAGAGTCTTCTCCAATGAGTCAACTCTTCGCATGAGGTAGCCAAAGTACTGGAATTTCAGCTTCAGCATCATTTCCTCCAAAGAAATCCCAGGGCTGATCTCCTTCAGAATGGACTGGTTGGACCCCATAGTCTCCTCCAAATCCCTTCTTTAAAATTTTAATCATGCACTCCAATACAGTTGCCTTAGATTCACCTCCCCCCATCTTGCTTACCTTCTCGGACCTTCTTCTACTTTTCCTTTTCGTTCTGTCTATGAAGTTCTCAGTACCCTATGGACTTCTGGTATTTCCACTCAATGACACTTAAATTGCCATTTTGCCTCCTTCCTAATTGGGGTGATAAGAGCCTTACCTGCCAGATCCCAGAGAAAGAAGGGGGATCGGCGTGTCTTCACCTGCCAGTCAGCACAGCCAAACCAGAACACGTGATCCAAGACTGTTTCTCCCTTAACTTTTAAAGTCCATTCTGCCTTGGTGGGCTTGATCAGGTGAGGATGAAAATACAGATGGGTTAAATATCCCATGTCCAAGGCCGTCTCCGGAAAAGCCAATTCGTACTCACTTATGTATCCCTCTCCTTCTAGCCCGACAATTCCAAGAGGGTCAAGAATTTCATAGCAGATGGGACACCTCCTCGGGGAGGGCAGAATAGGACCACACGAAAACCAAGTTTCTTCTCCTGAAAATCCCCTGGCAATTGCTTGGTAATAATTTTCCCCAAGATGGTATGGACACTGCTTCCTAAATGACCTTCACAAATTTCCTTCCTAAGCCCTAACATGCTCGTCAACCTGTGTACCAAGCAATCATTGCCACCTGCCTATTGCAGGCTCCTGTGGGTCTGTGCCCCTTCTAATCCCTGCCAGGCGGGTAGCCAGGCCCCCTTTTCTACCCTACTGGGTGGGTTCCTCCTCACCTGAGTGCTCAGTTCCCCTGCTGTCATCCACTACCTGCTAAGGTTTAAGGTCCGGGAATTGAGAAGCAGGATCCTTCCAGAAGGGTGAGGCGCCTTCCCCTCTCTAGAAGATTCGAACCGCAAGGGCTCGGAGTAGTCCCAAATGGGACTTGTCTCCTCAAAGTGAGGAGTTTCCCAGGCAATGAACCAAATGTTGTAGCCACGTGTTCCGGGAAACAAACTCACTGAGAAGAACAATGCAGATAATAGAACGCAGTTTATTACACCAGCGGGCTCAAGGCAGAGTCTCCTCTTAGCCAAGAACCCTGACCAATTTTTCTGAAAACCTTATATACCCTAAGTGTACGTGCCCAAGCCCACCTCCTCAAATTCCCTGAAACTAGTCTGAACAAAGGAAAAGAAAGATACAATCAAAGCTAACCTGTAATTCATATGCCTTAAGCCTAGGTAGTTAACAGTGGACACTTATCAATAGGCCTGTGGTCATACCCCAATAAGCATAATAGAATTTATGATTCTATTCAGTTACACAGATAATTAGGGTATTCTTTTAGACAACAGAGAGTCTAGGTACGAGCCCTGGGGCTCTTCCATCCAAGGGGCCAGGTTTTCCAGTTGGTATGTCATTTCCATAGATACTTGACATCAAGCTCAAAGTCCACAGTCCGGCCCAAGATAGAGTCCTACTTGCAAGATGGAGCCTGTTCTGTCTGTTTCCTCCTTCACCGCCTGGGAAGCCCATCAGTCTTCAACTGAAAATATATTACATTGGCTCTCTAATCAAAGGGAATTTCAGCAGCCCTCAGATTTTTTCATAAATAAAGTGACAATGTTGGTGAAATAACTTGAAGAGAAATAAAGTGCTAAAAAGGCAAGCTTTAGTAGGTAACAATTTGATGACAAATATGTAAAATTTTGGAAATATATAGCACAAGGGGGGAAAAGTGGATTTTTAAAGCTAATTACAAAAAGAATCCTGGAAATAAAAGAAATAGTAATTTTGAAATCTTAGTGTCAGCTGATTCCTTTGTTTCCTCCATAATAGAAAAAGCTTTTGAATAGTTTGGAGAAATTAGCCTAAAAAGAGTTGCAGTGACCTAAACAGGAAGCCTGGCTGTTCCCAGCTGCGGGTGTTCTCTGAGGCTCTTCTTTGCTCCAATAGACTGGAGCGACTTTGGGCTGGATAAAAGTCAAATTCTTACCTCGCCCTTTCACTGTGGGCAGGATCAGATTGCATTTCTTTCATTATTCTCCACGCCCCAGTTTCTCCATCTGTTTAAAAGAAGAAGTAGACAAGATAAATTCTCTCTTCGATGCATGAAAGGGAAAACAGAATGAACTCAATTCTGCTTTGAAAAAATCTTTCTAAGATCTTTCTTCAGAGATTTTACTCGTGAGTACCTGGCAATAAATAACCTTTATTTCTTTTTCCTGGAGGAAAAGCAGGGTGCTGGAGGCAAAGATTTGTAGGTGAGGACCATTGTCTATAACCCTACAATGGAAACTGACCCTTCTTTGTAAATAAGCTGATTGTAATCCAAAACTAAATTCTCAGCATTTTGCATTGAATTTTAAGCAAATATGTCATTTTTTTTAAGTTGGTGAGATGTACCCTTGTTTATAATTTTAAGCCTCGATTGGCAATTCTTTACTAATTGTGTTTTTATTGGAATTTTCTGAAGATTTTTTTAACCTTTAAATATTGTTTAGTAGCATATAAAGAAATACAATAAGGCACTGAGAGTCTTATGTTTAAAGAAAGTTCTTTCATTGCCATCAATTGGTGATGTTTAAAATAAGATATAAACAGAATTCTTGTTTTCTATTTCATTCCAGCATTAACTAATCTCAAAGTATTAAGGAAATATTTTACAAGTTTCCAAAGACAAAAACTCATATTCTAAGATAGTAAAATAAGAATAGACAGGATTGCACTATATAAAGTACAATTATGTGAATTAAAGCAATAGATTACATACCTAATATGATGTACTGTCGTATTCTGGTTGCTTACAAAATGATATTACACTTAGCTTCTGGTAGTGAAGGAAAGCACATAATATAGAAATACACAACCACAGAACTATAATGAAATAAAAAAATATTATTTATGTAAAATGCTTATTTGTATGAGTATTAATGAAAACTGAAAGCCAAGAGCAGTGCTGTGCAGGAAAAGAAAAGAAAAGATAAGCAACAGCCACACTGTGACTCAGTGCTCTGGAAATTAGTCACAAAATGACTTTGTATGTTTGTGATAATGTAAATATACAGGGCAGAACCCAAGCAGGAAACACGCAGCCCAAAGAGTCATAGTTTATGTGTAAAAGCATAATATCTGTATCAGAGGTTAAAATTGTGTCCATTTTGAGATATTGCAGAGTTTTTTAACCTAGCAAAATCTTTCATAAAACAGTTTTAGAATTCTTATATATATATATATATTTAATATATAGATATATAATTCCAGTGCATGATAATTTTAAGACATATAATCTATATTTTATCTAATCTTTAAACTGAAGGGCAAATAATCTCTGAAAATGTATTGGTGTGTGAAATTTTATTAGGGGCGTATGGGTTAATAAAATGATACAAAGTGTCCTTAGGCATCAACAGAGATGGAATACTCTTAATATGAATACAGATACTTAACTCTGTAGATCTAAGAATATAATTAACTTTTAGATCTAAGAGTAAAACTTTAAAATATATACTTTTAACAATTTGAACGGTTATATGGAGAAGCCACATTTGTCTTATTCAGGTAACCATAAAGTCTTAACAGAGAGCTTTATTGATATGTCTACTATTAATAACTTGGTTCCTTTCTCTATTAGATATGCTGACTTGTGCAAGTTTTGTTTTTTTGTTTTTAATGGTACAGTTTTGTATCTTTAAGCTTTTGTTTTATCTCCAATAACTAGATCAAAACACCTTTGAGAAATGTGGTCTTGTTCAAATGCATTATGCCATCAGCTGATGCTTGCTTGTTTGTAATTCTAGGTTTTATTTTCTTATTGATTGTACAACTACTTTGCCTAGAATCTTCTAATATAAACAGTATTGCTAAATTTAAAAATAATAATCTTTGAAATGGAAAATTGTTTTGTATCAAACTATAGTTTTCATAAAACTAATTTGCTTCTTCCTAAGAATTAATTACCTGATCTTAGTTATCTGCACTATTCAAATTCAAAACACAATTGGACAGATGACAAACTACTAGAGGAAAAAAAGCCAAGATGAAAAGGCTTTATTAGTTCCCAGAACACCAGAACATCTAACCAAACAGTAGATGTATTATAGATTCTTTAGGAATGGTTGGTTTATTAAATTGAGTGTCACAAACTCTTAATACAGATTTCAACTGACATCTCTACTTAATAGAAGAAAAAAATGAAAATAAGCATTGTTGCCCACAAAAGGTGGGGTGGGGGAGTAGGAGAGATAATATGAAAAGGAAAGGAAGGTACTCAGGATAGAGTTTTCAAAAAAATCTTGTTTGTTGGTATAAATTGAATAAATTCCATGATAATATTGATTAAAAATTAGTTAATTGTATCAGTTTATCTTTGCTAGTAGACCAGGTCTAAGAACTGTACTGCAGACCAACTCATCTTTTCTCAATAAACACTGTCTTCAGCCACCCTTTTTTTGTTTACCATCTAAAACATTTAACTCTGCTAATAAAGTCGCAGAGTTGTCTCTAAAAAAAAAACTTTTAAATGTGTTATATATTTATAGAAATATTCCAGTACTATAATGATTTCTGATTGTTACTATGTGCATTTGGAGAAACCTGAATTCTAGAATTGAGATGACTATTGAAATCCTACTTCTGCATATTAAATCTCACCAAAATGAAGAAAGAATGCAAGCTATTCCAGAGAGTGCTCTTTCTGCTAGACCATCTCTCCTGGGCCTCTGTGATCCTCAATCAGTGCTTTCTTAGAGTGATGTATCATCTCTGTGAGCCCAGTCCTCCTATTACTCTTTTCTCCCCATCTTCAATTCTCCAAGTAGCAGATGCTTTGTAGAACCAGAACCTAGGATTCAGCTACCAATAGGCTTAGGGCACTCTAGTCATTCTACTTTTCTTCTTTTCAAAACCAATAAGAAAACATAGGATGCATGTCAAATCTGCTATATTCCTCTCTCCTGGCCTTTCTTTGGGATTCTATGTGCTTTCCTTAGTTGGAAAAAAATTTTTTTTCATTATTTTAAAAACAAGAGAGGTTCATGTTCCATAGTAGAAGTCCCAATGCTGCAATATTTCTATCCCAAATTGTTCTATCTGGTAGACCACTGGTCCTGGGAGACAGTTCTCTCTGGACTGAATAAATATTGCATGTTTTTTATTGGGTTATTTCAACATCAGGAATGTGGAAGTACCCATTAGTATAGCAATGATATGAGGTAATATAATATATCATGATAATATAGCATGATGATGTTTTTATTGCTAAGCATAGACTACCATTGATCCCCTTTTGTACCACACCCTCAGTGCCACCACCACCCTGCTGCTAACTTCATTTTCTTTCTCTTATTCATGTTTCTCACCAACATCTATCCCATCCTTGAATACTATAAAAACCTATTTTTAAGTAACACCTCATTCTTTACTTTGCAAGGCTTATAAATGGAATCAGTTCAGTTCAGTTCAGTTGCTCAGTCATGTCCGACTCTTTGCCACCCCATGTACTGCAGCACATCAGACCTCCCTGTCCATCACCAACTCCTGGAGTCCACCCAAACCCATGTCCATCAAGTCAGTGATGCCATCAAACCATCTCATCCTCTGGAATCCCCTTCTCCTCCTGCCTTCAATCTTTCCCAGCATCAGGGTCTTTTCCAACGAGTCAACTCTTTGCATCAGGTGGCCAAAGTATTGGAGTTTCAGCCTCAACATCGGTCCTTCCAATGAACACCCAGGACTGATCTCCTTTAGGATGGACTGGTTGGATCTCCTTGCAGTCCAAGGGACTCTCAAGAGTCTTCTCCAACACCACAGTTCAAAAGCATCAATTCTTCAGTCCTCAGCTTTCTTTATAGTCCAACTGTCACATCCATACATGACCACTGGAAAAACCATAGCCTTGACTAGACAGACTTTTGTTGGCAGAGTAATGTCTCTGCTTAATCTAGGTTGGTCATAGCTTTCCTTCCAAGGAGTAAGCATCTTTTAATTTCATGGCTACAATCACCATCTGCCCTGAGTTTGGAGCCCCCCAAAATAAAGTCTGACACTGTTTCCACTGTTTCCCAATGATATGAGGTAATATAATATATCATGATAATATAGCATGATGATGTTTTTATTGCTAAGCATAGACTACCATTGATCCCCTTTTGTACCACACCCTCAGTGCCACCACCACCCTGCTGCTAACTTCATTTTCTTTCTCTTATTCATGTTTCTCACCAACATCTATCCCATCCTTGAATACTATAAAAACCTATTTTTAAGTAACACCTCATTCTTTACTTTGCAAGGCTTATAAATGGAATCAGTTCAGTTCAGTTCAGTTGCTCAGTCATGTCCGACTCTTTGCCACCCCATGTACTGCAGCACATCAGACCTCCCTGTCCATCACCAACTCCTGGAGTCCACCCAAACCCATGTCCATCAAGTCAGTGATGCCATCAAACCATCTCATCCTCTGGAATCCCCTTCTCCTCCTGCCTTCAATCTTTCCCAGCATCAGGGTCTTTTCCAACGAGTCAACTCTTTGCATCAGGTGGCCAAAGTATTGGAGTTTCAGCCTCAACATCGGTCCTTCCAATGAACACCCAGGACTGATCTCCTTTAGGATGGACTGGTTGGATCTCCTTGCAGTCCAAGGGACTCTCAAGAGTCTTCTCCAACACCACAGTTCAAAAGCATCAATTCTTCAGTCCTCAGCTTTCTTTATAGTCCAACTGTCACATCCATACATGACCACTGGAAAAACCATAGCCTTGACTAGACAGACTTTTGTTGGCAGAGTAATGTCTCTGCTTAATCTAGGTTGGTCATAGCTTTCCTTCCAAGGAGTAAGCATCTTTTAATTTCATGGCTACAATCACCATCTGCCCTGAGTTTGGAGCCCCCCAAAATAAAGTCTGACACTGTTTCCACTGTTTCCCCATCTATTTGCCATGAAGTGATAGAACCAGATGCCATGATCTTCATTTTCTGAATGTTGAGCTTTAAGCCAACTTTTTCACTCTCCTCTTTCACTTTCATCAAGAGGCTTTTTAGTTCCTTTTCACTTTCTGCCATAAGGGTGGTGTCATCTGCATATCAGAGATTATTGATATTTCTCCCAGCAGTCTTGATTCCAGCTTGTGCTTCCTCCAGCCCAGCATTTCTCATGATGTACTTTGCATACAAGTTAAATAAACAGGGTGACAATATACAGCCTTGACATACTCCTTTTCCTATTTGGAACCAGTCTTCTGTTCCATGTCCAGTTCTAACTGTTGCTTCCTGACCTGCATACAGGTTTCTCACGAAGCAGGTCAGGTGGTCATCTGACCCATCTCTTTCAGAATGTTCCACAGTTTATTGTGATCCACACAGTCAAAGGCTTTGGCACAGTCAATAAAGCAGAAATAGATGTTTTTCTGGAACTCTCTTTCTTTTTCTATGATCCAGCAGATGTTGGTAATTTGATCTCTGGTTCCTCTGCCTTTTCTAAAACTGGAGCCTGGCTTGAAGAATTTTGAGCCTTACTTTACTAGTGTGTGAGATGAGTGCAATTGTGCAGTAGTTTGAGCATTCTTTGGCATTGCCTTTCTTTGGGATTGGAATGAAAATTGACCTTTGCCAGTCCTGTGGCCACTGCTGAGTTTTCCAAATTTGCTGGCAGATTGAGTGCAGCACTTTCACAGCATCATCTTTCAGGATTTGAAATAACTCAACTGGAATTCCATCACCTCCACTAGCTTTGTTCATAGTGATCCTTCCTAAGGCCCACTTGACTTCACATTCCAGGATGTCTGGCTCTAGGTGAGTGATCACACCATTGTGATTATCTGGGTCATGAAATGGAATAAATAGCAGAAATTGGGTGAGTCTCCAGAATAGTGGTGTTTGTTGTAAAATACTAGTAATATTTTTAAAGTTCTTTTAGGCATAAACTTCAGAGTATCCCATGAAATAAAGCAAGATGTTTATATTAAAATATCATATGGTGGCTCAGATGGTAAAGAATCCACCTTCAATGCAGGAGACCTGTGTTCAACCTCTCGGTCAGGAAGATCCTCTGGAGAAGGAAATGGCAACCCACTGGACAATGGCAATTCCATGGACAGAGGAGACTGGCAGTCTATAGTCCATCGCGTCTCAAAGAGTTAGATACAACTAAGCAACTAACACTCTACAGAGTCTTTTATGTGCTGCTGCTGCCGCTAAATCACTTCAGTCATGTCCGACTCTGTGTGACCCCATAGACGGCAGCCCACCAGATTCCCCCGTCCCTGGGATTCTCCAGGCAAGAACACTGGAGTGGGTTGCCATTTCCTTCTTTTATGTGCAACTGATTTTAAATATACATGACCATAAAATGAATGAATTTCTGATTCATGCTACGGGAATGAACTTGAAATCATTATACTAAGTGAAATAAGCCAGACATAAAAAAGAACAAATAGTGTATAATTCTACTTACAAGGAATTTAATCTACAGTAGGCAAATTCATAGAAAAAGAAAGAATAGAGGTTAACAGAGTCCGGAGGAAGGAATGAATGGTGAGTTATTACTTAATGGATACAGAGTTTCTGCTTGGGGTGATGACTGCAAATACATATAGATGTAATTAGTGCCATGAAGTTGTACACTTAAAAATACTTAAAATTGAAAAATGAGTACAAGAAAAACAATATTTGGGATTTTTTTTCTGTGTTTCAATATACATAGTTTCTATCATTATGTCTTCAGATTTACTTGTCTTTTCTTCTATGTCCAATATGATTATAGTCCTTTCCAGTGTATTTTTTCATCTCAAATCTTGTTATTTTCATCTGTGGAAATTCAGTTTGAGTCTCTATCTTCTTTCTCTATTTAATACACTCAATATTTTCTCCAGTTTCTTGAACATATGAGTGCAGCTAAAATTTTAATTTAAATATTGTCTGTTAATTCTGTTTTCTGTGTCATCTTGAGCCTTCTCATAATATTTTAATGTTGTTTGCATGTCTTGTAATTTTTATTTGAATGGCTAATATTATGAATATTATCTTCTTAAGTGCTGCATATGCTGTCTACCAGAAAATAATATTTAGTGGGTTTTTTTGAGTTACAGTTTAACTATTTGCAAACAGTCTGATTTTTTGTTATCTCACTGTCAAGCTTCGTTAGGCAGAGTCAAAGAAATGTTTATTCTATGGTTAATTTTCCCCCAGTGCTGAGGAAAAAACAAAAACAAAACAAACAAACAAAAAACCCTTCTGACTACTTAGTGCACCAGGAATGGGGATTTTTGAAATTTAGGGACCAGAAATATTTGCAGCTTTACATGTGTTTTAAGTGTTATTCCCCTTTAGCCCATTAAGGTGGTTCTTTACCCAGACTCAAGTGATATTCTCTCTTGTGTTCAGTAATAGATATAAAGCTGAAGACTTGAGGCCATCTGAAGATTTCTGGGTCTCTCTTTCTGTATAGCTCTCTACTCTGTTACTCTGCCATGAATACTCTAGCCACCGTGGCCCCTCCAGAGAATATGCTTTCTACTAAACTCAGGGAGACCACTGGGCAATTCAAGAGCCTCCTCTTCCTGTCTTTGAATGTAGAAATTCCCTTCAGTCAGTGTGCTGGAGCAGATCGGAATGTAAGGCTGAAATCCTGTTTCCTATCCTTGTGGAATACTGCTCTTCACTTACCAGTATTTAATTAGCTCAAATATTATTTAATATATTTTGACTGTTTTATTTTTTTAAGTTGTTTCAGGTGGGAGAATGGAGAAGGCAATGGCACCCCACTCCAGCACTGTTGCCTGGAAAATCCAATGGACAGAGGAGCCTGGTAGTCTGCAGTCCAGGGGTTGCTTAGAGTCTGACACAACTGAGCGACTTCACTTTCCCTTTTCACTTTCATGCATTGGAGAAGGAAATGGCAACCCACTCCAGTGTTCTTGCCTGGAGAATCCCAGGGACAGGGGAGCCTGGTGGGCTGCCTTCTATGGGGTCGCACAGAGTCAGATAAGACTGAAGCGATGCAGCAGCAGTAGCAGCAGCAGCAGCAGCAGGAGGGAGAATGTTAATCCATTAATCCAATGTTAACATTCCGTTAATCCATTAATCCAATTAATTAACATTAATCCAATGTTAATCCATTATAGCTGAAAGTGGAAGAACTATTTTTCTTTAAATTTTTACTTTATATTGGCATAGAGTTGATTTACAACATTATGTTTAAGGTATACAACAAAGTGAATCAGTTATACATATATCTATTCTTCTTCAGATTCTTATCCCATATAGGTTATTACAGAGTATTGAGTAGAGCTCCTTGTGCTGTAGAGTAGGTTCTTGTTGATTATCTGATTTCTATTTTATATATATAGTGAGTGAGTGTCCGTGCTCAGTCATGTCTGATTCTTTGCAACCCCATGGATGAAAGCCCACCAGGCTTCTCCGTTCATGGGATTTCCCAGGCAGGGGTGCTGTAGTGGGTTGCCATTTCCTTCTCCAGGGGATCTTCCCAGCCCACGGATCAAATCTGCATCTTCTGTGGCGCCTGCATTGGCAGGTAGATTCTTTACAATTTCAACCACCTGGGAAGATATATAGTAGTGTGTATATGTTAATCCCAACCTCCTAATTTTATCTCTCCCCCCGAACTTTCCCCTTTGGTAACCAAAATTTGTTTTCTAAGTCTATAAGTCTGTTTCTGTTTTGTAAATTAGTTGCATCAGTTTTTTAGATTCCACATATAAGTGATATCATATGATATTTTTCTTTCTGTGACTTACTTAGCATGATAATCTCTAGGCCCATCCATGTTGCTGCAAATGGCAGCATTTCATTATTTGTTATGACTGATATTGCATTATATATGTCTACCACATCTTTATCCATTCATCTGTCGAGGGACATTTAGATTGCTTTCACATGCTGGCTATTGTAAATAGTACTACAGTGAACATTGGAGTGGATGTATCTTTTCAAATTATACAGATACATGCCTAAGAGTGGGATTGCTGAACATATGGTAGCTCCATTTTTAGTTTTCTAAGGAACCTCTATACTGTTCTCCACAGTGGCTATACCAATTTACACTCTCATCAGCACTATAGGAGGGTTCCCCACCCTCTCCAGCATTTATTGTTTGTAGATTTTTTTGATGGCCATTCTGACTGACATGAAGTCATACCTACTGTAGCTTTGATTTGTATTTCTCTAAACTCCAGTACTTTGGCCACCTCATGAGAAGAGTTGACTCATAGGAAAAGACTCTGATGCTGGGAGGGATTGGGGGCAGGAGGAGAAGGGGACGACCGAGGATGAGATGGCTAGATGGCATCACTGACTCGATGGATGTGAGTCTGAGTGAACTCCGAGAGATGGTATTGAACAGGGAGGCCTGGCGTGCTGCGATTCATGGGGTCGCAAAGAGTTGGACACGACTGAGCGACTGAACTGAATTGAATAATTAATGTTGAGCATTTTTTCCTGGGCTTTTTGTCCATCTTCCTTGGAGAAATGTCTGTTTATATTTTCAGATTGGGCTGTATTTTTTTATATTGAGCTGCATGAACTCATATATATATATATATATATATATATATATATATATA
>SJYT01020513.1:195892-239808 GCA_006410635.1 Cephalophus harveyi | reverse complement strand
AGCTATTTGGGTGGCTAATATTTTACTCTCTTGTTTTAGATGATGAATTAATCTTACTAGCTTAAAACCAATCAAATTGTCACTTGTTCAACAAGCATTTCCAAAATTGAGTGCTGACTGTTATTTACCTAGAGCTTCAAGAGTTTTGTAGTGAATTTAAGATTGGTTTTACTGATAGTTTCCTATCACAATTTCTCACAATTATCTTTCCTCCCCTGATTCCTGGATATTTGTACATACTGAAAGTTTGAAAAGTTCATTGACAGCACAAATTAAAACTTTTTTTCTTTTTATTAAAGGAAACTTAGTTTCAGGTATGGAGAAGGCAATGGCACCCCACTCCAGTACTCTTGCCTGGAAAATCCCATGGACGGAGGAGCCTGGTAGGCTGCAGTCCATGGGGTTGCTAAGAGTCGGACACGACTGAGCGACTTCTTTCTCTTTTCGCTTTCGTGCATTGGAGAAGGAAATGACAACCCACTCCGGTGTTCTTGCCTGGAGAATCCCAGGGATGGGGGAGCCTGGTGGGCTGCCATCTCTGGGGTCGCACAGGGTCGGACACGACTGAAGCGACTTAGCAGCAGCAGCAGCAGTTTCAGGTATTACTTGCTTAATTATATATACAAATTGAGATAAAAAGATAATCCCAAATGACAAACATTGCAAGCAAAGTATATTTAGCATTAGAATTCGTTTTTATAATTATGTAACAGTGTGTGCATTATTCCAGTTTCTGTGCATCTTATTGGTTTTGGGTCTCTTTTAACATAGTTACTCTGTCTATGAGGAAAGGAAACAGGTACACAATAAAGCAATCATTATGGCATGTACATCCAGGCACTAATGTAGGTTTATAAAAATTGAAGAGATAAGCAATAAGCAATTTACCTAAGAAACACTCAAGCTCTCCTTTCAGTGGCAATAATTTTTTTCAAGTTTCAGATTTTATATGTTTTTCTCTTAAGGAACTGCTGAAGAATATGCCAGTGGAAGAAAAGTGTTTAACTAGAGAGAATTTAAATTAGCCTCAATTCATATGGCAAGAGAGGGTTCTTTTTTCTATTAGTGGTAAACTCTGAATGAAACTCCTTTGAATCTATTTAAATTTATTAATTACAGCCTTAAAGAAAGTGAAAGTTTCCTTAGATACCAGTGTTTGCCCTGCCATTACTATGTCAACCTTGCTCTCCCATCCCCTCTTGCCTGCATTCCATATTACTATCTCCTTATTCAGAAGATGAAGAGATACAAGTGACATCTATCCTTCTGAATGGAAGCCTCATCTGAAAAGATACGAGTGAATGAGCATTCATGAATAGTCCTCAGAAATTTGTGAGAAAAACATCTGAGCCATGTGTGTATTTGCTCCTTAGAAAGGAATCAATAGTGTTCCTCAGATCCCTCAGGATCTTACACATAACCATGAAAATTGTATCTGAACATGATAATATTCAAGGAAACCAGTATATAGCATTAGGATCAAAAAGAGTGTCAAGTAATAATATATCCTGAAGAAGGCAAGATAAAGATTTCAAAGGCAGATAAACTTGACGTAGGATGAATAAGGGTGGGGGAGAGATTCCTAAGTTATCCTATGGTTAAGAAACTTTTGAGAAAAGATCTTTTTTGAAAAGCCTAGGAGGAGATTAAATTTAGAGCCTCACTTCTATCATTATTTTTGAATCAGTCTCTCAGTCGTGTCCAACTATTTGTGACCCCATGGACTGCAGCATGCCAGGCTTCCCTGTCCAACACCAACTCCCGGAGTTCACTCAAACTCATGTCCATCAAGTCAGGTGATGCCATCCACCCATATCACCCTCAGTCATCCTCTTCTCCTCCTGCATTCAGTCTTTCCCAGGATCAGGGTCTTTCCAAATGTCAGTTCCTCGCATCAGGTAGCCAAAGTTTTGGAGCTTCAACTTAAGCATCAGGCCTTCCAATGAATATTCAGGGTTGATTTCCTTTAGGAAGGACTGGTTGGATCTCCTTGCAGTCCCAAGGGACTCTCAAGAGTCTTCTCCAACACCACAGTTCAAAAGCATCAATTACAATTCAAAATTATACTTGAATAAGCAGATTCAATTTTTAACATCTTTCAAGCTGAGCATTAAGTGTATACTTCCTTTTAACGTTTTTTTGACATGTACACTGCTGTGTTTGTTTGTTTGTGGCTGCACTGGATCTTCATTGCTGCATGCAGACTTTGTCTAGTTGAGAAGGGTGGGGGCTATTCTCTAGTTGTGGTACATGGGCTTCTCATTGCAGTGGCTTTTCTTTTAGTGGAGCACAGGCTTTAGTAGTTGCAGCACACCGGTTTAGTAGTTTTGACTTGCTGGCTCTAGAGCATGTGCGCTCTAGAGCAAAGGCTCAGTAGCTGTGATACTCAAGCTTAGTTGCTCTGCAGCATATAGGACCTCTCACGACCAGGGATTGAACCTGTGTCCCCAGCACAGGCAGAAGGATCCTTACCCACTACACCACCATGAAAGTCCTAACTGTATACTTTTTGTATATTAGATCTTTTGCAGGATTAAAAAAAAAAATGTGTACAGTGTGATAAACTTTAGTCATTTATAAATCAACCTAATTATTAGGATTGAAAGTAATGTAGCACAAAATTAAAACTCTGGTCTTCATTGTAAGAAAATTGCAATCAGTGAAATTAACTAGCTTTTTAACAAGAACATGCTATCAGATTCCTGGTTATGTGTTGGTAGAATTTGGATAGGGGAAAACGGAATGGCAATTTAGAGAAACTAGCTGATTTTTAAAAAAATATAAAATAATGAACATTCAACGTGAGGAACCAAGAGAAAACAGAACTCTTTATAGGATGCTATAGATAAAAAATGAAGTAGCAACAGTTTCCTTTCATTCTCTTGAGTCCATACTTCATTCTTTCACAGGTCTGACATTTTAGTCTGAATGGAAATGCTGAAGATCAACGAGTTAATGGCTCCTAAAAGACTGTGACTCAGCTGCCTGGAGCCCCTTGTTCCTTAACAATGATGATTCAGAAAGCTGAACTCAGGATGTCATCTTAACACATGGGTGTTGTCACCAACAGCTGCAGTACCATTCTTGAACTAAGCTCAGGTATTTTTCACTAGAGCACAATCAGAAGTTCTCAGGTTTTTCACATTAAGATTGATTTCACTCACAATTCCACTCACTGAAGAGGGAGAAAATTGATCTTTATTGGTTCAACATGTTTATTGTACTTAAGTATAAAACTCTAGCTAATATTTGGAATCATAACACTTTCATAGTCAGACACAAAGTTACCTGATCATTTGTCTGAAACCAAAATGTTATAAATATCTAGCCTCAGGCATATTGAGTGTAAATTTTGCTTCTCTTTACCTCAAGGAAATGATAGTATGAGAATATTTTGTGGGAAATTCCTATACATAGACTAACATGTTGCTCTCTTTTTCTTATAATACAGCTGATACTATCAAAGGCAGATAGTTTAGAAGTTACCAATATATTTGTCTGAGCATAGAAAATCTAGGATTGCAACAGACTTTAAAAGGAAATGAGGAAGCAGACTTGACTTTATCTATTCATCTTTAAAATTTAAAAAAGGTAATATCAACTTGAATTATATAAGCTATTAATCAAGGTCTTAATTAAAACCCTGTTAGGAAGGTCTCAACTGTCTTTCTGTGTCTTTCCAAAATACATATGCTGCTGCTTAAGATGTTACAGTTCAGTCACTCAGTAGTGTCTGACTGTTTGCAACAGCATGAACTGCAGTATGTCAGGCTTCCCTTTCCATCTGCAACTCCCGGAGCTTGCTCAAACTCATGTCCATTGAGTCAGTGATGCCATCCAACCATCTCATCCTCTGTTATCCCCTTTTCCCCCTGCCTTCAGTCTTTCCCAGCATCAAGGTCTTTTCCAATGAGTCAGTTCTTCACATCAGGTGGCCAAAGTATCAGGGTTTCAGCTTCAGCTTCAGTCTTTTCAATGAATATGCTCAGCATTAATTAATAGATTAACTGATCAATTATGTAATCAAGAGATTGATTGATGGACATATAAGAGAAACAGTGGTCCTGAAATACATTTTATTTTATTTTAAATTAGTTTATTTATTTTAGTTGGAGGCTAATTACTTGTCATACATTGACATGAATGTGTCATGGGTGTACATGTGTCCCCCATCCTGAATGCTCCGCTCCCCTGCCTCCCCATTCCACTCTTCAGGGTTGTCCCAGTGCAATGGCTTTGAGTGCCCTGTTTCACACATCGAACTTGAACTGGTGATCTATTTCACATATGGTAATATACATGCTTCAATTCTAGTCTCTCAAATCATCTCACCCTCACCTTCTCCCACAGAGTCCAAAAGTCTGTTCTTTATATCCATATCTCTTTTGCTGTCTCGCATATAGAGTCATTGTTACTATCTTTCCAAATTCCATATATATGCATTAATATACTGTATTGGTAATTTTCTTTCTGGCTTACTTCACTCTGTATAGTAGGCTCCAGTTTCATCTACCTCATTAGAACTGATTCAAATGTATTCTTTTTAATGGCTGAGTAATATTCCATTGTGTATATGTACCACCACTTTCTTATCCATTCATCTGCCAATGCATATCTAGGCTGCTTCCATGTCCTGGCTATTATAAACTGTGCTGTGATGAACATTGGGGTACACGCGTCTCTTTCAATTCTTGTTTCCTCTGTGTGTATGCCCAGCAGTGGGATTGCTGGGTCCTATGGTATTTCTCCTTCCAGTTTTTTAAGGAATCTCCACACTGTTCTCCATAGTGGCTGTACTAGTTTGCATTAGCACCAACAGTGTAAGAGGGTTCCCTTTCTCCACACTCTCTCCAGCATTTATTGTTTGTAGACTTTTTGATAGCAGCCATTCTGACCACATGAGATGGAACCTCACTGTGGTTTTAATTTGCATTTCTCTCATAATGAGTGGTGTTAAGTATCTTTTCATGTGTTTGTTAGCCTTCTGTATATCTTCTTTGGAGAAATGTCTGTTTAGTTCTTTAGCCCATTTTTTGATGGGATCATTTATTTTTCTGGTATTGATCTGCATGAGCTGCTTGTATATTTTTGAGATTAATTCTTTGTCAGTTGTTTCATTTGCTCTTATTTTCTCCCATTCTGAAGGCTGTCTTTTCACCTTGCTTATAGTTTCTTTTGTTGTGCAAAAGCATTTAAGTTTAATTAGGTTCCATTTGTTTATTTTTGCTTTTATTTCCTTTACTCTAGAAGGTAGGTCATAGAGGATCCTGCTGTGATTTATGTCAGAGAGTGTTTTGTCTATGTTTTCCTCTAGTTTTGTAGTTTCTGGTCTTACCTTTAGATATTTAATCCGTTTTGAGTTTATTTTTGTGTATGGTGTTAGAAAGTGTTCTAGTTTCATTTTTTCACAGGTGGTTGATCAGTTTTTGCAGCACCATTTGTTAAAGAGATTGTCTTTTCTCCATTGTATATTCTTGCCTCCTTTGTCAAAGATAAGGTGTCCATAGGTTCATGGATTTATCTCTGGGCTTTTTACTTCCATTTATTTCCATTCTCTTATTTCCATTGATTGATATTTCTGTCTTTGTGGCAGTACCATACTGTCTTGATGACTGTGGCTTTGTAGTATAGCATGAAGTCAGGCAGGTTGATTCCTCCAGTTCCAGGCTTCTTTCTCAAGATTGCTTTGGCTATTTGAGGTTTTTTGTATTTCCATACAAATTGTGAAATTACTTGTTCTAGTTCTGTGAAAAATACTGTTGGTAGCTTGATTTGGATTGCATTGAATCTGTAGATTGCTTTGGGTAGTATACTCATTTTCACTATATTGATTCTTCCAATCCATGAACATGGTATATTTCTCCATCTATTTGTGTCACCTTTGATTTCTTCCACCAGTGTGTTATAGTTTTCTATATATAGGTCTTTTGTTTCTTTAGGTAGATTTATTCCTAATTATTTTATTCCATTTGTCACAGTGGTGAATGGAATTTTTTCCTTAATTTCTGTTTGTTTTTTCATTGTTAGTGTGTAGGAATGCAAGGGATCTCTGCGTATTAAGTTTATATCCTGTAACTTTACTGTATTCATTGATTAGCTCTAGTAATTTTCTGGTGTTCTCTTTAGAGTTTTCCATGTAGAGGATTATGTCATCTGCAAACAGTGAAAGTTTTACTTCTTCTTTCCAATCTGCATTCATTTTATTTCTTTTTCTTCTCTGATTGCTGTGGCTAAAACTTCCAAAACTATGTTGAATAGTAGTGGTGAGAGTGAACACCTTTGTCCTGTTCCTGAAAGCATTTAGGGGAAATGCTTTTAATTTTTCACCATTGAGGATAATGTTTGCTGTGGGTTTATCATACATGGCTTTTATTATGTTGAGGTATATTCCTTCTATGCCTGCTTTCTGGAGGGTTTTTATCATAAATGGATGTTGAATTTTGTCAAAGGCTTTCTCTGCATCTATTGAGATAATCATATGGTTTTTATCTTTTAATCTGTTAATGTGGTGTATCACATTGATTTGTAAATATTAAAGAATCCTTGCATCGCATGATAAAGCCCTCTTGGTCATGATGTATGATGTTTTTAATATGTTGTTGGATTCTATTTGCTAGAATTTTGTTGAGGATTTTTGCATCTGTGTTCATCAGTGATATTGGCCTGTAGCTTTCTTTTTTTGTGGCATCTTTTTCTGGTTTTGGTGAAATACTATTTTCTTACCCTACTAAATAATGAATGCCTAGAAAAGCAGAAACAAATGGGAGGGAAAGTAGAAGTAGCCAAAGGTCTTACTGTATAATATTCTTTCTTATTATGGAGAGTAATGAAAATAGAAAAAGACATAGTAAATATATTCACAACTTTTCTTCTCTCACACCAAAATTCATTGTATTTCTTTGTATTTTTTCATTTCATTTGGAGTTACTGGCATTAGTAGTTGACCAGAATTGAATTCTCAGAAATCTCCAGTTTGGTTTAGACATATAAAACCATATTTTGTTTATCCATCTATTTCTTTATATTCCCACTTAAAGGAAAGAAATGAAAACAGCATACTATGAAGATCTTTGCTGTTAAGTAAACTGGATTAGGGGGATTCCCTGATAGCTCAGTTAGTAAATAATTGCCTGTAATGCAGGAGACCCCAGTTCAATTCCTGGGTCAGGAAGATCCGCTGGAGAAGGGATAGGCTACCCACTCCAGTATTCTTGGGCTTCCCTGGTGGCTCAGCTGGTAAAGAATCCGTCTGCAATGTGGGAGACCTGGGTTCAATTGCTGGGTTGGGAAGATCCCTTGGGGAAAGGAAAGGCTACCCACTCCAGTATTCTGGCCTGGAGAATTCAGGCTAGAATATACAGTCCATGGGGCTGCAAAGAGTCAGGCACAGCTGAGCGACTTTCAGTTTCAAACTTGATTAAATTAAGAGTTCCTGTGATGAGAAAAGATGAATTTATTCAAATAAATAAATGCCTCCTTCTCTTGACAAAATGTCTTATGATATTTTTTATAATTTTATACATTTTGGCTGTTGGGTTTTCATTGCTGTGCAGGCTTTCCTCCAGTTGCAGGGAGCAGGGGCCACTCTTTGGTGTGGTGCATGGTCTTCTCCTTGCGTTGGCTTTTCTGTTGCAGAGTACAGGCTCTAGGCTCACAGGCTTCAGTAGCTGCAGCACAGGGGCTCAGTAGTTGTGCTTCTCAGGCTTTAGAGCACAGAAGATAAAACTATTTCTCAATAGCTGTGGCACAGGGGCTCAATTGCTCTGTGGCATGTGGGATTTTCCCAGACCAGTGATAGAACCCAAGTTTCATGCTTTAGCAGGAGAATTCTCTACCACTGAATCATCAGGGAAGCCTGATCTTGCAAATTTAGCAGTTTACCTAGACAGAGTAACTTCCCACCTTCATTCTTAAAGAGTTTTTAGTAGATATGGACAACTATATATGGAAAATCTTTGACATTATTTCTTTTATTATGTATTTTTATTTTACTTTCCTTTATTCTTTATATTTTATAGTAAAATATTCACTACTCTTTTTTGAATTGACTTACAAATTTTGGGGATGATCCAGAGAGATGATATGGGGTGAGAGGTGGGAGGGGGGTTCAGGATTGGAAACTCATGTACACCCGTGGCTGATTCATGTCAATGCATGGCAAAACCAATACAATATTGTAAAGCAAAATAAAGTAAAAATTAAAATTAAAAATAATTTCATATTTTTACATGTATACATTTCCCCTATTCTTAACTTTAGGGCTTCCCAGGTAGCACTAGTGGTAAAGAACCCACCTGCCAATGCAATCCCTGAATTGGGAAGCTCCCCTAGAAGAGGGCATTCTCCAGTGTTCTTGCCTGGAGAATCCGATGGACAGTGGAGCCTGGGGGAAGCTACAGTCCATAGGGTTGCAAAGAGTCTAATACAACTGAAGAAACTTAAAAGGCATATTTTTAACTTTATCTCTGTACTCACTTGCTCTCTCTTATTTCTTCTCAATTTTCCTTCTCCATATCCAGATCTCTCACTCTTTTCTCTAAACTAGTAATAAGAATTAATATTCCCTCTTGCCATTTAGAGGGAGATTATTTTCCCTCTTAAAATTATAAACACAAAATTAAAAGAATAATAATAATTGGTGAGTTTCTTGAATGACTTTACTTATAGGACTTTAGTCCAGAACAGAGACTAAAAATCCCCTACTATGATTTGATGAATTGCTAATTTCTAGAAAATGTAAATAATCTGAAATTCACTTCAGGGGGGAAAAAAAGGAAAATATTTGTGAAAATAGTGGGTCTTACTTGGGCTTCCCTGGTGGCTCAGATGGTAAAGAATCTGCTTGCAATACAGGAGACCCAGGTTCAATCCCTGGATTGGGAAGATACCCTGAAGAAGAAATGGCAACCCACTCCAGTTTTCTTGCCTGGAGAATTCCATGGTCAGGGGATCCTGGCAGGCTGCAGTCCAGAGTGTTGCAAAAAGTCAGACATGATTGAGGGACTAGTACTTGACTTGGGTCTTTCTTAGGCTTGCATTTGCCCTTTTGGGGGGCTGGTCAGATTTCCTGTGTTTGAGTTGAAGCTCTGCCAATGTGCAAATGAAATACTTGGGGGTGGAAATTAGTTTCTGGGATTCTGATTTCTCATTAAAAGAAAAAAAAAAAAACAGCATATTTCAGATACTTATCCTTGTATTTTATTTTATCTCTAGCCAAATATAATTCTGTGACCTTGCCTTTCATTTCAGCTTTTTAAAATTTTTAAAAATAAATTTAGCTTACATATGTTGTATGTTGTTTGGTCATTAACATGAAGATATTCACATTTTTCTCCTGGCATTGATATTTCTTTTCTCTGGTATTTTTTTAAGTTTTAGTTCTCATAGTATTATGATTGACAAGAAATTAGGCCTCTACAATAAACAGCTTTTAACATATCATTCCTAGAAGAAATTTCCCTGGTTTATAAAATCCTACCTAACAGCAACTTCATTATCCAAAAGAGAGAAACAGACTTTTTTTATCAGTGAAATTGTTACACTGAAATAAGACAAATGTTATGATCTGGCCTATTAGCTAACATTAAGGAATCTCACATTGAGCAATTCTCCAGAATTACGACTTACTGTAAAGAGTCAAATCCAACGGATGTTTCCTAAAGGATTGGTCAATCTTTTAGTAAACACGATTAGAGTCAATATTCTGCAACTATTTAGAGAGGCTTGGTTTTTTGTTGTTTTGGTTGTATTTTATTTTGATTCCAATATTAATTTACTTAGCATGTTCAGAATGTTTTGCTTCATTGTTTCCCATATTTTATCATGAGTTTGAGTATGTTTTTAAGATATAATCTGAAAATCTGACTCTTATATATGAAACATCAAGCATTATTTTAATGACAAAACAATTTAATGCTAAGTAAAGGGTATTCTGACCTGAGCATTATAGTAATGAAATATTGATGTTATTTTCCCACCTTCCAAGCATCCTTCAATCAAAAACACTGAAAAAGTAAAAATTGGTGAATAGCCAGTTTGTGAAAGCAGGAACAGCAAAATAATTGTCAGGTTACATTTGGCTGCCAGAAGGAAAAATCCATAGCATGAGGAGCTTAAAAATGAGGCCATTTATTAGTTCACATTATACAAAGGACAGAGGATGCTTCAAGATTTGTTCATTCAAAACAGACCTAAGTGCTTTCCATCATTTTTTTTTTTTTCCATCATTAACAGCAGGTCATCTTTATCTTGGGATCACTCACCTCAACATTACAAGGTAGCTGCTCCAGTCATAGGCATCATATACAGACAAAACAATGGATAGGCACAAGGCACCTGTCCCATATGGCTCCTTTTAGAACAAACGTCTTTTTCAAAAGTTCCCCAGCCCTGGAAGATAGCATGCTTCCTTTCTCATCTCATTGGTCAGAGATTTCTCATATAAAAATATCTAAACCAATGACTATAAGGGAGATGGAAGTACCATGATTAATGTGGGTTGTGTGTGTGCGTGTGTGCTCAGTCGCTTAGTCATGTCTGACTCGTTGTGACTCCATGGATTGTAGCCCACCAGGCTCTTCTGTACATGAATACTAGAATTGGTTGCATTTCCTTCTCCAGGAAATCTTCTCTACCCATAGATTGAACCTATCTCTTGCATCTCCTGCACTGGCAGGTAGATTTTTTAATATTAGTGCCACCTGGGAAGACTGAATGGGTTAATGAAGAGTTAATTATTTATAAATTTAGTTCTTAGGTGGGCATAGAC
Source organism: Cephalophus harveyi (assembly GCA_006410635.1). Lineage (NCBI taxonomy): Eukaryota > Metazoa > Chordata > Mammalia > Artiodactyla > Bovidae > Cephalophus > Cephalophus harveyi. The sequence continues at coordinate 229,040 of SJYT01020513.1, read as the reverse complement.
TATCCTTCCCTGAGAACTAGACTTATGAACATACACATCTTACCTGCTATCAAGGAAAAGTGGCAGAGAAGAGTTGTTGCATAATTAAACTAGATGACTGAAACATCTTACAAAGTTAAAAAAAAAAAAAAAGACAAAAATATATCCATAATCTCACTGACCTAATTTCCCTTATTGAAGCATATTTTTCTGTATAAACACCTCTTTTTGTTTAGTTGATCTCAATGTACACATATATTTTTGTATACAGCTTTTAAAATTCACATTAACCATTATTAATCGCTACTTCGTCTTCTAGTCATTATCATTACCAACTTAACTTTGTGTAGTATTACATCTGATAGGTGGATGTGCTACTGTCTCTGATAATTGCCATAATGTTGCATATCTACATTGTTTAAAAATATAATATTATTTCCTATTCTAAAAAAAAACTTGATTGTGCATTTAATCATTTTCTTATTTTTAAATTCCCAAGTGTGATAGCACTACCTTAAAGTATCATGTACATTTTTTTAACAAAGAAAGTATCACATTTAGGAAAAATTATTAGTTGATGATTAAATAACAAGCCACTTAGATACTTCCTCTTGACAACACTCCTCAAAGTTCTACCTTTTTTGTACTTTTGTTACTTTGTTGTTTGGTTTTTGTCCTTTTCCTCTGTCCAGTTGATAAAATCCAACTCTGAATCCTTCAAAAGCTTAACTTCTGAATCTAGAAGGAAGAGGCACTGAATTTTGAAGACACCAATTACTATGAATTCATAGTTTGGGATTCTAGCTGCTCATAGTCTTTTAAGATTTTCAATATGCCATTTTATTTCACCTATAAAAAACATCAAACCCTCACGTTTTTAAAAAGTCTACCATTTTTGATATTTTGAACAGAAAATCTCAACCTCTTCTTCACATAGAAAATTGAATCACAGCAAGAAAATCTTGAGCTTTCTGTCTGCTCTTCAACAACTCTATCACAAAACATATGTACACACACACACCTGAAAATGTATCCTGATTTTCTCCCCACCAAGAAAATCTCATTTTAATAGAAGTTTCTCTTTTCTTCAGACCAGGGTTAGACCTTCTTCCCTTGTGTCCAGGGTCTCATTGTCTGTTTACAATTTTCTTTTTAGCTTTTGTCTCTTCCTCTCTAGTGGCAGAAATGTATTAAGCTATGTCTTCCACAAGTTTCCCTTCAAACACCCTCTCTCACTTTTCAGCATAGATTTATAAAATGATATCTTTAATTGCTGTTTTCAAGCCTATGTTCCAATTTCTTCCTCAGGTCACCAGCTTTTATTTTGCAGTGTTGCAAAGGTATAGACAATATCATGTCACTAAACCCCATGCATGTTTTTTTTCTTTAACTCTTATACTTGAACTCTCTATGTTCTAGACATTGCCAACTTGTGACAGTTTTATAAAGTACTCACTTCCTTAGCATCTGTGTCCCTACAGCCTCCTACATTTCCTTTTGCTTCCCTGGCTATTTCTTAATCTTCTCAGACCTATTTCCCTCATCCTTGTTCGCCACAGTTAACTTGTAGGATGCTCCTTCCCAGTCCTCAGACTCACCTCACTGAGTCACTATAAGGATTATGTGAATTAACGTTTGTAAAAGCTCTTAGAAAAACATCTGCTTCATATCAAATGCTACATAAATACTTATGAATCACATCAATTGCATGCACTCCAGAAGTAATTATTTCTATATTGTTTCTCACATTTATGTCTCCATAGAGATGTCTACCATGAGCTCTATATCAACATGTTGAGCATCTTATTTCATGGCTCCAATGAATGTCTCACAAATATTTAAAATGCTTCTGCTCTGGATGAAAATATTTATTTAAATATATTATAATTAGTAAAACATTGTCATAGTAAAATTTTGTCTAAGGTTTATACTATTTTAGTAACACCAAGTAGAATGCTTACTTTTAAATTTTTATTGAGATATACATTACATATAACATTGTGTAAATTTAAAGTGCATGATGTGTTGATTTGATATATTTATATATTGCAATATGATTATCACCATAGCATTGACTAACACCTTTATCATGTCACATGATTATCATTTCTTTTTTATGGTGGGAACAACTAAGATCTATTCTCTTAGCAACTTTGATGTTTATAACCACTAAGCTGTGCATTAGATCTCCATGACTTATTTATCTCCTGGCTGAAAGTTTGCACCCTTAAATAACATCTCCCCAATTTCCCCATCCTCCAGCCTCTACTAACCACCATAAAGTACCTACTTTAGACTTATACAGATTTATCACTTAGATGAAAACCAAATTGTGTATTATTTCTAGATTGTATCAAACTCAAATTAAGTAGGCCATTTCTGGATGGTTTTACTGTTAAATATTTTATATATTTTTCTCATTGACTAGATGGAAAAAAATAAAACTTCTTGGTACTTGGAACTTATAAGCTTATTGCAGTCTTGAAGTTATAAGAACACATGGTAGATATTTTTGGATGGAAAAATTAAATTGGTATCATAAAATTATAACTAAATTATTATACAATACACATATAAAAATTGTGAATACATTTACTTTAGGGTTATTAACATTTTTAATATTAATAAATATAAAAGATATTGACCATTTTGTCAATTATGGTGATAAGATATATCACATTTTAATTATGTGTCATAAATATTCATTTAGATGATGTAAACAACACATATAATAAGACCTCAAAGGCACAATTGGAATTCCTTGATAGACTATGAAACACTTAGGAAAACATAGAGTCCTGAGCGAGGGCAGAGACTGGTCTGTAAACAACTAAGATCTCCACTTGAACCCTTCTAATGAGCTCTTGTTATTTGACCTTTTCTGTAAGTCTACACCACACCTCTCTCTACAGACCAGCAAATCATCTGACTCTGTACAGATATCTACCACGTGGCAAGTCAGCAGTGATCAGATGCTAATGTGACTTCTTTATTATCCATTGACTAGGAATTTGGAGAGCAGACAATATGAGTAGAGAATAGGTGCAGGTTATTTTTAGAATTAAGGGTAGAGAAAAGAAGAAATAACTAGCTGAATACTTACTGTCATCTTGAACAGAGGTTTACATTGTAATTGAAGTTCATTATGCTCCCTTTCACTCATACAGTTTCAATTAATTTTAGTTTATGTGTTTGTTTTAAATTTCTCCAGTGAGCTTTTATTTTAATTTTTGCAGAAACCTTAATTCATTGATTTGTTCCATAAACATGTATTGAGTTCCTATTAGGTACCAGAAAGAACGGATATAATGCTACATTTAAGGACAGAGGATACAGATAGTAAGCAAATAAATATATAATGTTTTCAGTTCAGTTAAGTCGCTCAGGCGTGTCCAACTCTTTACCACCTCGTGAACTGCAGCACGCCAGGCCTCCAGGTCCATCACCAACTCCCAGAGTTCACTCAGACACATGTCCATCGAGTCAGTGATGCCATCTAGCCATCTCAACCTCTGTCATCCCCTTCTCTTCCAGCCCCCAATCTCTCCCAGCATCAGAGTCTTTTCCAATGAGTCAACTCATTGCATGAGGTAGCCAAAGTGTTGGAATTTCAGCTTTAGCATCAGTCCTTGCAGAGATAAACCCAGAACTGATATCCTTTAGGATGGACTGGTTGGATCTCCTTGCAGTCCAAGGGACTCTCAACAGTCTTCTCCAACACCACACTTCAAAAGCATCAATTCTTTGGCATTCAGCCTTCTTCACAGTCCAAATTTCACATCCATACATGACCACTGGAAAAACTATAGCCTTGACTAGACAAACCTTTGTTGGCAAAGTAATGTCTCTGCTTTTCAATATGCTATCTAGGTTGATCATAACTTTCCTTCCAAGGAGTAAGCGTCTTTTAATTTCATGGCTGCAATCACCATCTGCAGTAATTTTGGAGCCTCCAAAAATAAAGTCTGACACTGTTTTCCCATCTATTTCCCATGAAGTGATGGGACCAGATGCCATGATCTTCGTTTTCTGAATGTTGAGCTTTAAGCCAACTTTTTCACTCTTCTCTTTCACTTTCATCAAGAGGCTTTTTAGCTCCTCTTCACTTTCTGCCATAAGGGTGGTGTCACCTGCGTATCTGTGTTCATTGATATTTCTTCTGGCAATCTTGATTCCAGCTTGTGCGTCTTCCCAGCCCAGCATTTCTCATGATGTACTCTGCATAGAAGTTAAATAAGCAGGGTGACAATGTACAGCCTTGACATACTCCTTTTCCTATTTGGAACCAATCTGTTGTTCCATGTTCAGTTCTAACTGTTGCTTCCTGACCTGCATACAGATTTCTCAAGAGGCAGGTCAGGTGGTCTGGTATTCCCAGCTCTTTCAGAATTTTCCACAGTTTATCGTGATCCACACAGTCAAAGGCTTTGGTATAGTCAATAAAGCAGAAATAGATGATTTTCTGGAACTCTCTTGCTTTTTCAATGATCCAGCAGATGTTGGCAATTTGATTTCTGTAGGGGAAAATGCAGTCATTTAAAAAAAAAAGCATGAAAGGGAATAGAATATGTCATGGGGCTATCTCAAATGTTCAAGACAGGATTATGTGAAGATATCATTTGGGCAGAGATTTGATATAAAATCAACATACCTATAGATTTATGAGATTGAGTCAGAGCATCATTCCAGGGGTGGAGAGGTAAAGAAATCCTGTGATAGGGATTTACCACAGAATTTCCTTTTTGCTGAGATCAGGAGTGTCTCTACATCTTTTTCTATAGTAGTAATCATAACTTCTCATTATCCTGAAATCTTGCAGAAATGCTACATCTTAGTTTTCAGGCCCTTAGGATAACTTAATAAAGTGTATTATGCAAACTTATGAAAAAATTCAATTTTAAACCTCTCAGTAATTTCATACTTAGCCCCCAAAATGACTGGCTGAGGGAACATTATTCTCTAATTTCAAGTTACAAGGAACATATGATTTGCGATTACAGTTGAGGAATGAAGCAGAGAGGGGATTAGGCAAAGCAGTGAGTGTCTGTTTTACCTGCCAAGTCTTTCCTTCTTCTGAACTTTGATACTTTCTTCCTAAAAGAGATTATAGAGAACAGTTTTCCCAAAACACATATCCCCTTTTTGTAAATAACAACAAAAATCTAACAAAAACACATAATTTGAGAGAACTGGGTACTAAGAGTCCTTCTTATATAGGAATGTGGCAGGTCATAGCCAGTACTGTCTCAGTCTTCATTTTAAACAACAAGAAATAGAACATGGCGGCCCATAATTATGCAGGAAGAAAAGAACTGGCTTATACATTAGAAACCAAATCCAGGGCTGCTGTATCTCTTCCCACAGTCTAATGGCAAAAGGGAAGTTACCCTTCTTCTGAAACAGGTTTACTCACCAAATTTAGAGATACTTAAGAAACTAGGAGGACTCCTGCTATGAACTGAATTGTGTGCCTCCCATGTCAAATTCATATGTTGAAACCATAACACCCAATATTATTATATTTGAAAATAGGACTCTTAGGAGATGGTGGTGATGGTGGTTTAGTCGCTAAGTCATGTCTGACTCTTGTGGCCCCATGGACTGTAGCTCACCAGGCTCCTCTGTTCATGGGATTTCCAAGGCAAGAACTCTGGATGGGTTGCCATTTCATTCTCCATTTTATGAGATAATTAATGTTAAATTGAGGTCATAAGAGTGGTGTCCTAATCTGATACAATTGACTATATAAGAGGAAAGAGCGAGCTATTTCTCTCTCGAGATACACACACAGAGGAAAACCATGTAAGGCCATAGAAGGCAGTTTCTGTAAGCCAAGGAAAGAGCTCTCCCCAAGAACCTGATCCTACCAATGCCTTGGTCTTAACTTACCAGCCTCCAGAAGTGTGAGAAGTTTGTTTCTGTTGTTGAAGTGGTCTATTGTGTTGGTAAAAAGCTCGTTTGTGTTTTACCATAAAATGCTATGGAAAAATATGAATGAATATTTTGGTCAACTGAGTATTTTGTGATATTGTCTTATGGTAGCCCAGTAGACTAAGATAGCTGCTGTGAGCTTTATCCACAAAATCACTTGTATGCTTACTTAACAAAGATCTATCCAAGCCTTTTTGGTTGTTTTGAAGTGATAACAAAGAAAAGCTACCTTGAATTAGGTCTAAGTCAACATTCTTTGGGGCTTTCTTGGTGGCTCAGGTGGTAAAGAATCTGCCTACAGTGCAGGAAACTCGGGTCTGATCCCTTGGCTGGAAAGATCCCCTGCTCTGGAGAATCACATGGACAGAGGAACCTGGTGGGCTCCAGTCCATAGGATTGCAAAGCATTGGACACAACTAAGCAACTATCACATAGCATTTTTCCCTGACCTCAAACCTGTACTAGGTCATTGATGGTTACCTACCTTAAACACTGAGGCTCTTTTATTCTTTTTTTTTTAACCAGCTGTCATATGAACATAAACTTCATGTAATAATATTATGATAATAATAGGATAATATATTCTGTAGGGGAAAATGCAGTCATTTAAAAAAAAAAGCATGAAAGGGAATAGAATATGTCATGGGGCTATCTCAAATGTTCAAGACAGGATTATGTGAAGATATCATTTGGGCAGAGATTTGATATAAAATCAACATACCTATAGATTTATGAGATTGAGTCAGAGCATCATTCCAGGGGTGGAGAGGTAAAGAAATCCTGTGATAGGGATTTACCACAGAATTTCCTTTTTGCTGAGATCAGGAGTGTCTCTACATCTTTTTCTATAGTAGTAATCATAACTTCTCATTATCCTGAAATCTTGCAGAAATGCTACATCTTAGTTTTCAGGCCCTTAGGATAACTTAATAAAGTGTATTATGCAAACTTATGAAAAAATTCAATTTTAAACCTCTCAGTAATTTCATACTTAGCCCCCAAAATGACTGGCTGAGGGAACATTATTCTCTAATTTCAAGTTACAAGGAACATATGATTTGCGATTACAGTTGAGGAATGAAGCAGAGAGGGGATTAGGCAAAGCAGTGAGTGTCTGTTTTACCTGCCAAGTCTTTCCTTCTTCTGAACTTTGATACTTTCTTCCTAAAAGAGATTATAGAGAACAGTTTTCCCAAAACACATATCCCCTTTTTGTAAATAACAACAAAAATCTAACAAAAACACATAATTTGAGAGAACTGGGTACTAAGAGTCCTTCTTATATAGGAATGTGGCAGGTCATAGCCAGTACTGTCTCAGTCTTCATTTTAAACAACAAGAAATAGAACATGGCGGCCCATAATTATGCAGGAAGAAAAGAACTGGCTTATACATTAGAAACCAAATCCAGGGCTGCTGTATCTCTTCCCACAGTCTAATGGCAAAAGGGAAGTTACCCTTCTTCTGAAACAGGTTTACTCACCAAATTTAGAGATACTTAAGAAACTAGGAGGACTCCTGCTATGAACTGAATTGTGTGCCTCCCATGTCAAATTCATATGTTGAAACCATAACACCCAATATTATTATATTTGAAAATAGGACTCTTAGGAGATGGTGGTGATGGTGGTTTAGTCGCTAAGTCATGTCTGACTCTTGTGGCCCCATGGACTGTAGCTCACCAGGCTCCTCTGTTCATGGGATTTCCAAGGCAAGAACTCTGGATGGGTTGCCATTTCATTCTCCATTTTATGAGATAATTAATGTTAAATTGAGGTCATAAGAGTGGTGTCCTAATCTGATACAATTGACTATATAAGAGGAAAGAGCGAGCTATTTCTCTCTCGAGATACACACACAGAGGAAAACCATGTAAGGCCATAGAAGGCAGTTTCTGTAAGCCAAGGAAAGAGCTCTCCCCAAGAACCTGATCCTACCAATGCCTTGGTCTTAACTTACCAGCCTCCAGAAGTGTGAGAAGTTTGTTTCTGTTGTTGAAGTGGTCTATTGTGTTGGTAAAAAGCTCGTTTGTGTTTTACCATAAAATGCTATGGAAAAATATGAATGAATATTTTGGTCAACTGAGTATTTTGTGATATTGTCTTATGGTAGCCCAGTAGACTAAGATAGCTGCTGTGAGCTTTATCCACAAAATCACTTGTATGCTTACTTAACAAAGATCTATCCAAGCCTTTTTGGTTGTTTTGAAGTGATAACAAAGAAAAGCTACCTTGAATTAGGTCTAAGTCAACATTCTTTGGGGCTTTCTTGGTGGCTCAGGTGGTAAAGAATCTGCCTACAGTGCAGGAAACTCGGGTCTGATCCCTTGGCTGGAAAGATCCCCTGCTCTGGAGAATCACATGGACAGAGGAACCTGGTGGGCTCCAGTCCATAGGATTGCAAAGCATTGGACACAACTAAGCAACTATCACATAGCATTTTTCCCTGACCTCAAACCTGTACTAGGTCATTGATGGTTACCTACCTTAAACACTGAGGCTCTTTTATTCTTTTTTTTTTAACCAGCTGTCATATGAACATAAACTTCATGTAATAATATTATGATAATAATAGGATAATATTGCATGTTCAGAGTTCCCAAAAAGTTACAACCACTGACATGGTTTGGAGCATGAGTCCATTTTAAGATGGTAACTGCCTTAATCAAATCTGCAGTGTCTTTTTGAAATCTTTATTTACTGTTTTTATTACAGCAAAGTACACTAAACCACAGAGGTGTGTACAAATATAACCTTTACTAATATTTAAATTTTCTTTTACCAAATCTTTTTTCCCCCTTAATCTGACAGTATAAAGTGATAACTAAGGAATTTGCTTTAGACTTAATACATCTACACAACCACTTACAAGCTGTTTTCTTAAAAAAGTTATTTTATCATTTTGAACCACCATTTATTTTCTCTATCAAATGAGGATGAATTAACAACATTCTCCTAGAGGGAGTGTGAAATATAAATGAAAAAGAAATAATAATTAAGGTTCATTGGAAACTGCTTTTTGTGTTATGATTTAAAGTGACAAACTGTAATTTACCCGCCCCCTGGGGAAAAAAGTAGCTTAAAAGCAGGCATCTAGAAAGAAATTCTAAACAAAGACATAATCTACAATGTGAAAATTAATCCCAAATAACTCAAGAGCTGGCCATAATTACATGTTTGAAATGAGTCTTAAATAAAACAGGAATTTGCTTTTTTCAACTCTGATCTTTAGCCAGGATTTTTTAAAATGAATGTATATGTGGTTTCTCTTTCTTCTAAAGTTTGGGGAAAAAGAGAAAATATGATACTTAACAGATTTTCCAAGTACCTCCTTTAGATGATCCTTTGTGTAGGCTTGTTCTAATCTATTCATTCAGGCTTTGACCGATGGGTGAACCTGTATCCTTTTCCCAGGTATGAGAGGCAAGCTCCTAGTTTTTCTAAGGTTTATCACCTATTCCCTTCTGTATGGTTTGCTAAAGCTTGGGCCAAAAGCCCCTACCCATATATATGGATAGAGTGATGTGGAAATATTTACATAATAATAAGTATAAGCACTAATAAGTGTCTGCCTGGAATGCAGGAGATCAGGGTTCGATCCCTGGGTTGGGAAGATCCCCTGGAGAAGGAAATGGCAACCCACTCCAGTACTCTTGCCTGGAGAATCCCATGGAGGGAGGAGCCTGGTAAGCTACAGTCCATGGGGCTGCAAAGAGTCAGACACAACTAAGCAAGTAATAAAATAAAATAAATAAATGAAGTAGAGCATTAAAGCTAGTAATAGAAAACATTTAGGCAACATACTGAGTTTATTTAAAGGATGCTTTGGGACCCTGACCTGCCTCTATCACTTACTCACCATCTAGGCATATGAGGTTGGAAAACAAATCATGGTATTTCTAACATAAATTCAGTATACATGTCCCATTGGCTGCACAGCATTATTGTCAAGGTATAGTAATCTAGTAAATGAGAAACCACTTGAAAAAATAATAAATCATTCAGTTCAGTTCAGTCGCTCAGTCGTGTCTGACTCTTTGCGACCCCATGAATCGCAGCATGCCAGGCCTCCCTGTCCATCACCATCTTCCAGAGTTCCAAGTAGGTGATGCCATTCAGTCATCTCATCCTCTGTCATCCCCTTCTCCCCCTGCTCCCAATCCCTCCCAGCATCAGAGTCTTTTCTAATGAGACAACTCTTCACATGAGGTGGCCAAAGTACTGGAGTTTCAGCTTCAGCATCAGTCCTTGCAAAGAACACCCAGGACTGATCTCCTTTAGAATGGACTGGTTGGATCTCGTTGCAGTCCAAGGGACTCTCAACAGACTTCTCCCACACCACAGTTCAAAAGCATCAAATCTTCAGGGCTCAGCATTCTTCACAATCCAACTTTCACATCCATACATGACCACTGGAAAAACCATACCCTTGACTAGATGGACCTTTGTTGGCAAAGTAATGTCTCTGCTTTTCAACATGTTATCTAGGTTGCTCATAACTTTTCTTCCAAGGAGTAAATGTCTTTTAATTTCATGGTTGCAATCACCGTCTACAGTGATTTTGGAGCCCCAAAAATAAAGTCAGCCACTGTTTTCACTGTTTCCCCATCTATTTCCCATGAAGTGATGGGACCGGATGCCATGATCTTAGCTTTCTGACTGTTGAACTTTAAGCCAACTTTTTCACTCTCCTCTTTCACTTTCATCAAGAGGCTTTTTAGTTCCTCTTCACTTTCTGCCATAAGGATGGTGTCATCTGCATATCTGAGGTTATTGATATTTCTCCCAGCAATCTTGATTCCAGCTTGTGTTTCTTCCAGTCCAGTGTTTCTCATGATGTACTCTGCATATAAGTTAAATAAGCAGGGTGACAATATACAGCCTTGACGTACTCCTTTTCCTGTTTGGAACCAGTCTGTTGTTCCATGTCCAGTTCTAAGTGTTGCTTCCTGACCTGCATATAGGTTTCTCAAGAGGCAGGTCAGGTGGTCTGGTATTCCCATCTTTTTCAGAATTTTCCACAGTTTATTGTGATCCACACAGTCAAAGGCTTTGGCATAGTCAATAAAGCAAAAATAGATGTTTTTCTGGAACTCTCTTGCTTTTTCCATGATCCAGCGGACGTTGGCAATTTGATCTCTGGTTCCTTTGCCTTTTCTAAAACCAGCTTGAACATCTGGAAGTTCACAGTTCACGTATTGCTGAAGCCTGGCTTCAAGAATTTTGAGCATTACTTTCCTAGCGTGTGAGATGAGTGCAATTGTGTGGTAGTTTGAGCATTCTTTGGCATTGCCTTTCTTTGGAGTTTAGAATGAAAACTGACCTTTTCCAGTCCTCTGGCCCCTGCTGAGTTTTCTAAATTTGCTGGCATATTGAGTGCAGCACTTTCACAGCATCATCTTTCAGGATTTTAAATAGCTCAACTGAAATTCCATCACCTCCACTAGCTTTGTTCATAGCAATGCTTTCTAAGGCCCACTTGACTTCACATTCCAGGATGTCTGGCTCTAGGTGACTGATCACACCATAGTGAATAGCTGGTCATGAAGATCTTTTTTGTACAGTTCTTCTGTGTATTCTTGCCACCTCTTCTTAATATCTTCTGTTTATGTTAAGTCCATACCATTTCTGTCCTTTATCGAGCTCATCTTTGCATAAAATATTCCCTTGGTATCTCTAATTTTCTTGAAGAGATCTCTAGTCTTTCCCATTCTGTTCTCCTCTATTTCTTTGCATTGATCACTGAGGAAGGCTTTCTTTTCTCTCCTTGCTATTCTTGGGAACTCTGCATTCAGATGCTTATATCTTCCCTTTTCTCTTTTGTTTTTCACTTCTCTTCTTTTCACAGCTATTTGTAAGGCCTCCCCAGACAGCCATTTTGCTTGTTTGCATTTGGGAAAAGAAATATCATGATCCCTGTCTGCTGTACAATGTCATGATCCTCTATCCATAATTCATCAGGCACTATATCTATCAGATGTAGTCCCTTAAATCTATTTCTCACTTCCACTGTATAATCATAAGGGTCAGGAGGGGCGGCCGTGAGGAGATATCCTTCATCCAATGTAAGGAGCTGTGGCTGCACTTTGCTGTAGCAGGCATGAAGACATAACCCACATCCAAGGTAAGAAAAACCCAAGTAAGATGGTAAGTGTTGTGAGAGGGCATCAGAGGGCAGACACCCTGAAACCAAATCACAGACAACTAGTCAATCTAATCACATGGACCACAGCTTTGTCTAACTCACTGAAACTAAGCCACATGTGGGGCCACTCAAGACGGGCGGGTCATGGTGGAGAGGTCTGACAGAATGTTGTCCACTGGAGAAGGGAATGGCAAACCATTTCAATATTCTTGCCTTGAGAACCCCATGAACAGTATGAAAAGGAAAAATGATAGGATACTGAAAGAGGAACTCCCCAGTTCGGAGGGGCCCAATATGCTACTGGAGATCAGTGGAGAAATAACTCCAGAAAGAATGAAGAGATGGAGCCAAAGCAAAAACAATACCCAGTTGTGGATGTGATTGGTGATGGAAGCAAGGTCTGATGCTGTGAAGAGCAATATTGCATAGGAACCTGGAATGTCAGGTCCATGAATCAAGGCAAATTGGAAGTGGTCAAACAGGAGATGGAAAGAGTCAATGTTGACGTTCTAGGAATCAGCGAACTAAAATGGACTGGAATGGGTGAATTTAACCCAGATGACCATTATATCTACTACTGTGGGCAGGGATCCCTGAGAAGAAATGGAGTAGCCATCATGGTCAACAAAAGAGTCTGAAATGCAGTACTTGGATGTAATCTCAAAAATGACAGAATGATCTCTGTTCATTTCCAAGGCAAACCATTCAGTATCACAGTAATTCTACTCTACGCCCCAACCAGTAATGCTGAAGAAGCTGAACGGTTCTATGAAGACCTACAGACCTTTTAGAACTAACACCCAAAAAAGATGTCCTTTTCATTATAGGGGACTGGAATGCAAAAATAGGAAGTCAAGAAACACCTGGAGTAACAGGCAAATTTGGCCTTGGAGTACGGATTGAAGCAAGGCAAAGGCTAATAGAGTTTTGCCAAGAGAACGCACTGGTCATAGCAAACACCCTCTTCCAGCAAAACAAGAGAAGACTCTACACATGGACATCACCAGATAGTCAACACCGAAATCAGATTGATTATATTCTTTGCAGCCAAAGATGGAGAAGCTCTATACAGTCAACAAAAACAAGACTGGGAGCTGACTGTGGCTCAGATCATAAACTCCTTATTACCAAATTCAGACTTAAATTGAAGAAAGTAGTGAAAATCACTAGACCATTCATGTATTACCTAAATAAATCATTACAAAAAAATACTTTGCAATGATATAGCTTTGTACTTCTATTATCACTCTTGAATGTAGTGAATATACCATACTGCCAGAGCCTCAGGAAATTTGATCTTAATTTTAATTGTGGGTCATAAAAAAATAATCCTGATGCCAAAATATCCCTTATAGTGATGACTTGATGCCTCAGGCATGTGGAATTTGAGGGGTGGGTAGTTAATAAAAAGATAAAGAAGGCTCCGTACTGATTTGTTAAAATTTGATATCTGGCAATTATGCAGTTACACAGTCTTAGATCTCCCTTGGGAAACTGTCCAAACATTTGCATTTTCACAATGTATTTATTTAGAAAATATTTTTTTCCTGAGAAAAATCTGGTTCTCAAACCTCTCACTGAGATTATGCAAGTTCAGTAACTATCAGGAACAAGAGTTGGAAGTCTAGTGAGAAATGTATTTAACAAAAATCCATTTACAGACTCTAATTGTTATGAATAGTTTGGAATTTTCAGTTGAAAATACTGCTTATAAAAAGTAAGTTCAAAACATAAGAAAAGAAATAGGAAACTGTTAGAATCTCAACAGGACTTTTTTCTTCCTCCCCTTACTATAGATTTATGCCCATGTTTCCTTTCTTCATTCATTATCCTTGGTATTAGGGTTCTGCAAATTCACCCAAAATGAGAAACACTCGAGAAAACACAAAGGTTAGAGAGAAAAACAGGCTCCAGGTTTTAGTGGGCAGCCCCCCAGGAATCAGCCAAACTGAGTGGACAGAAGCATGAAACACCAATGACATTAGCCACTGCTGAGTAGAAAATTATTTTTCAAGTTATAGTTTTTTATATTTTCCTGGTTGTCATGTTTTGTCTCCCTGTCTTTTCACTAGTATACTGCAAATAAATAAGCAGCAAAAATGAAATTTCAGACATGGCCAAGTACTCATTGGCTTAATTTTAAAAGTAAAATTTTTAAAAAGGAGAAGTTCAATGATATGTGATAAAGAAAATCTAAACTGAAAAGTTTAAATTATATAAGAATTGTGATGATAATATATATGTAAACACGTGATTTTTTCCAGATAAATTTATGAGATGAGAAAATAACAAGACTGTACCCAAAACTAATGATAGAATAGAATAATAACTGCCTCCATGTTGTTATATAATTTTCCCAAAAAGATGTAGTGAAAATTTAATGCAGCCCTTCCAGCTTACTATGTTCTTCCATTCTTTGTGAGCTATTTGCACTTTGACTCTTGCCACAAGTTCTCATCCATTACCCATTACCATTTCCTTTGAGATTTGCTCAGCCAGTCACCAAAGCTAAATTGCCAACATATTTCTAGCTCCCAAAAGACTTAAATTATTACAAAAATATTCACTTTAGATTAAGATTTGTATGTCTAACCTTTCAACTATCAGTCAGTTCAGTCGCTCAATCGTGTCTGACTCTTTGCGACCCCTAGGCCTCCCTGTCCATCACCAGCTGCCAAAGTATACTTAACTAATGTCCCTCGAGTTGGTGATGCCATCCAACCATCTCACCGTGTTTTCCCATTCTCCTCCCACTCTCAATTTTTTCCGTCATCAGGGTCTTTTCAAATCAGTCAGATCTTCACATCAGGTGGCCAAAGTATTGGGGTTACAGCTTCAGCATCAGACCTTCCAATGAATATTCGGGATTGATATCCTTTAGGATGGATTGATTGGAACTTCTTGAAGCCCAAGGCACACTCAAGAGTCTCCTCCAACACCACAGCTCAAAAGCATCCATTCTTCCGTGCTCAGCTTTCTTTATAGTCCAACTCTTGCATCTATACATGACTACTGGGAAAACTTTAGCCTTGTCCAGATGGACCTTTGTTGGCAAATAACGTCTCTGCTTTTTAATATGCTGTCTAGGTTGGTCATCTTTTCTTCCAAGGAGCAAATGTCTTATAATATCATGGCTGCAGTCACCATCTGCAGTGATTTTGGAATTTTGGAGCCCCCCAAAATAATCTGTCACTGTTTCCATTGTTTACCCATCTATTTGCCCTGAAGTGATGAGACCATATGCTATGATCTTCATTTTCTGAATATTGAGTTTTAAGCCAACATTTTCACTCTCCTCTTTCAGTTTCATTAAGAGGGTCTTTAGTTCTTCACTTTCTCCCCTTCAGTTGCTGTCATCTGCGTATTTGAGGTTATTGATATTTCTCCTGGCAATCTTGATTCCAGCTTGTGCTTTCTCCAGCCCAACGTTTCTCCTGATGTACTCTGCATATAAGTTAAAATAAGCAGGGTGACAATATACAGCCTTGACATACTCCTTTTCCTATTTGGAACAAGTCTGTTGATCCACATCCAGTTCTAACTGTTGCTTCCTGATCTGTATGCAGATTTCTCAGGAGGCAGGTCAGGTGGTCTGGTATTCCTATCTCTTTAAGAATTCTCCAAGGTTTGTTGTGATCCACACAGTTAAAGACTTTGACATAAGCAATAAAGCAGAAATAGATGTTTTTCTGGAATTCTCTTACGTTTTCGATGATCCAGCGGTTGTTGGCATTGGAGAAGGAAATGGCAACCCACTTCAGTGTTCTTGCCTGGAGAATCCCAGGGACGGTGGAGCCTGATGGGCTGCCGTCTATGGGGTCGCACAGAATCGGACACGACTGAAGCGACTTAGCAGCAGCAGCAGCAGCAGCAGCGGTTGTTGGCAATTTGATCTCTGGTTCCTCTGACTTTTCTAAGTCCAGCTTGAACATCTGGAAGTTCACCATTCACATACTGTTGAAGTCTGGCTTGGAGAATTTTGAACATTACTTTACTAGCGTGTGAGATGAGTGCAACTTTGTGGTAGTTCGAGCATTCTTTGGCATTGCCTTTCTTTGGGATTGGAATGAAAACTGACCTTTTCCAGTCCTTTGGCCAAGACCGAGTTTTCCAAGTTGCTGGCATATTGAATGCAGCACTTTAACAGCATCATCTTTTGGATTTGAAATAGCTCAACTGGAATTCCATCACCTCCACCAGCTTTGTTGGTAGTGATGCTTCCTAAGGCCGACTTGACTTCACATTCCAGGATGTTTGGCTCTAGGTGAGTGATCACACCATTGTGATTATCTGGGTTGTGGAGATGTTTTTTGTACACTTCTGTGTATTCTTGCCACCTCTTCTTAACATCTTCTTTTTCTGTTAGGTCCACACAGTTTCTGTCCTTTATTGTGCCCATCTTTGCATGAATTTTTTCCTTGGTATCTCTAATTTTCTGGAAGAGATTTTTAGTCTTTCCCATTCTATTGTTTTCCTCTATTTCTTTGCATTGATCACTGAGGAAGGCTTTCTTATCTCTCCTTGCTATTCTTTGGAACTCTGGATTCAGATGGGTATATCTTTCCTTTTCTCCTTTGCCTTTTACTTCTCTTGTTTTCACAGTAATTTGTAAGGCCTCGTCAGACAACCATTTTGCCCTTTTGCACTTCTTTTTCTTGGGGATGCTCTTGATCACTGCCTCCTGTACAATGTCATGAACCTCCATCCATAGTTCTTCAGGCACTCTGTCTATCAGATCTAATCCCTTGAATCTATTTGTCATTTCCACTGTACAATCATAAGGAATTTGATTTAGGTCATACCTGAATGGTCTAGTGGTTTTCCCCACTTTCCTCAATTTAAGTCTGAATTTGGCAATAAGGAGTTCGTGGTCTGAGCCACAGTCAGCTCCCAGTCTTGTTTTTGCTGACTGTATAGAGCTTCTTATCTTTGGCTGTAAAGAATATCATCAATCTGATTTCGGTGTTGACCATCTGGTGATGTCCATGTGTAGAGTCTTCTCTTGTGTTGTTGGAAGAGGGTGTTTGCTATGACCAGTGTGTTCTCTTGGGAAATCTCTATTAGCCTTTTCCCTGCTTCATTCTGTACTCCAAGGCCAAATTTGCCTGTTACTCCAATATTTCTTGACTTCCTACTTTTGCAATTCAATCCACTGTAATGAAAAGAATATATTTTGGGGGTGTTAGTCTAGAAGGTCTTGTAGGTCTTCATAGAACCATTCAACTTCAGCTTCTTCAGCATTCCTGGTTGGGGCATAGACTTGGATACCTATGATATTGAATGGTTTGCCTTGGAAAAGAACAGAGATCATTTTGACATTTTGAGATTGCATGCAAGTACTGCATTTTGGACGCTTTTGTTGACTATGATAGCTACTCCATTCTTCTAAGGGATTCTTGCCCACAGTAGTAGATATAATGGTCATCTGAGTTAAATTCACCCGTTCTACTCCATTTTAGTTCTCTGATTCCTAAAATGTCGATGTTCACTCTTGCAATCTCGTCTTTGACCACTTCCAATTTGCCTTGATTCATGAACCTAACATTCCAGGTTCCTAAGCAATATTGTTCTTTACAGGATCGGACTTTACTGCCATCAATGGTCACATCCACAACTGGGTGTTGTTTTTGCTTTGGCTGCATCTCTTCATTCCTTCTGGAGTTATTTCTCCACTGATCTCCAGTAGCATTTTGGGCACCTACCGACCTGGGGAGTTCATATCTCAGTGTCCTATCTTTTCCCTTTTCATACTGTTCATGGGGTTCTCAAGGTAATAATACTGAAGTGGTTTGCCATTCCCTTCTCCAGAAGAAGAAGGGAGAAGAAGCTCAAGAATCAACAGCTTCACATTTTGTCAGAACTCTCCATCATGACAACTACCATTCCTAATCAAGTTAGAACAAAAACGTCTCTCAGTTTGGGCCTAAGGTCTTTACAAACCAGTGCTGTATTTTCAATTTTTTAGCCTTTCAAAGAGTCTGAGATGATATTTTCAGTAAAGAATAAGGTCCATGAATATTGTCCTTCCATTTTTACAGTATACCCAAAATGATGGCAAGGATTACTTAGAATGATTATGATAGCTAACATCTGGAATTAGTTATCATTCTAATGACTCTTCCATTTAATCCTCACACCCTATGAAATAGGCTTTAGTAAAATACCCAGTCTATAAATTATGAAATAGAGAGAAAGTAATGATAAACATATTGTCAACTTTACATAATTAGTTAATCATACAACTGGTATTTGATGCTTTATAGTCTGTGTTGGGTTACTAGAGCTGCCATGAACAAACTATGACAAAGTGAGTGGCTTAAACAACAGAAATGTATTTTCTCACTCTTCTGGAGGCAATAGAGTTTGAGATCAAGGTGTCACTTGCATTGATTTCTTCTAAGGCCTCTCTCCTTGGTTTATTTATAGTCAGTCTTTCTCGGTGTGTCTGTGTTCTCATCTTTTTTTGTAAAGACACCAGGACCCACTGCAAGGACCTCATTTATCCTTAATTATCTCTTCAAAGGCCTTATATCTCGAAATACAATCACATTCTGAGTCACTAACAGGTTAAGATATCAACATATGAATGTGGAGAGGACACAACTCTGCTCATATTACAGAGCTGGCAAAGAATTTATGTCCATAATATGTAAAGAACTCCTACAACTCAATAATGAAGAGACAAAGCATCTTAAAAAAAAAAAAAAAAAAAAAATTATTTGAACAGTAACAGAGGAACTGGTAGTTGTTACTTTTAAAATATGATACTCAAAGAAAGTCTTTTGGAGAGAGGATATCTGACAAGTGTTCTGACTAAAAGGACAGAGTCTTTCATTCTGGAATCTTGTAGAAGAGTATTCCCACAAGAAATAACAAATTTAAAGTACTAAATCTTCAATGAGTATGGTTTACTCAAGAATCAACAGCTTCAGTTGAACCAAAGGATTAGTAGGCAGTTTCCATAAAGTCAAGTGATTACCAAAAAAAACAAAACTGACAGGAGATAAAGTTGAAAGAGGAGCTGGGAATGACTTATTAGACTCCTTTTCCCTTGTTGAAATGATCTTACCTCATGATGATGTTGGGAATACTGCAAAACATTTCCCAGATTCTGCTTTGTGTCTTTAACTGCCCTTAATATTGTTCCACTTAGAAAACAATCTCAAATGTAATCTGTCCCAACCAAATTTGTCCCTAGTATGCACACTGATGAATGCTTACATTAACTTACTAAGTTGCATGACTAGCACAACAGTTCACTCAGGATTTAATTGAATCCTCTGTTCACATTCTGTATATTCAATGACTGTATATTCAGTTTTATCAATAGTAATTCAAGATATCTGCCCCTTTATCTTTAATTCCACTGCTAGCCCTCTGTTCATAATTTCAATCTGATTTGCAACATTCTAGATGTTAATTCCAATTATAATTTTGTCCTCTCAACATCTCTCCATTTTTGTGGATTTGTTAGTAGAAAAATCATATAATGTTTTTCTGGTTTATAAAATCCGAATTTTTCTTTTCTGTAACATTATCTCTCAAGATATTTTCTAAAAATATTTTATGGGAAAATAGATACTTGACATGTAAATTTAGAAATGCAGTTCTGTATCTCCCATAGAGGACACCACTGCACATTACCATATTAAGTGTTTGTTAAAAGTCCTATAGTTGAGAAACCTATATAAAAAGTTAAACAGATATAAATATATATTAGCCTATGAAAGCTCTTTTTAATGTAACAACTAATAACATTCTTGCTTAACTGGTATTCTAAGAACTTACCTTGACTAAAATGATAAAATAGATGCTACAAATTATCATTAAAGAGACTATAAAATATAAGGTATGCAATCTAACTATGTTATTCTGCAAAGTAAGTAAAATGCGTTACTTCAAATAACATAAATTTTAGAAATGAAATGGAAATTAAGGACAATCTATTTCAAGTCCTGCATTGTATGAATCAGGTTCATAAACATAAATTTATTTCCAAAGGTTACTTAGATTGCTGGCAGCGCTGAACTTAGAATTTCTAGTTTATTGCCCAGTATATAAATGCTATTTTTATTCAAGGTAAATAATTACATTTATTGTCCACTACTATGTGCCTAGTATATGCAAAGATATTCTCACAATTTATCTTGGCACTTAACATTACTTGTGTATAGAATTCAATTGGTCGAGCATAAATTCCTTAAGGGTCAAGGCTTTCTCTATTTTTCTGAATATCTCTTAGTGTCTAACATATTATTATATACAGCTAGTCACTGACTCAACACATATATGCAATATACTCTTGCTTAAACAACTTCTGATGTCAGATTACAAGTTAAATGGGATTTATTAAGAGTGAAGATCCTATTCCTGGTTCACAACTGATGCCTTCTTGCTGTGACTTTACATGATGGAAGGTACAAGGGACCTCTGTGTGATCTCTTTATAAAAACACTAATCCCTTCCTTCATGACCTAATTATCTCTGAAATGCTTCCTAATACCAAAACTTATGAGAGTTAGAATTCTACACCATGATTTGGGGAAACACAGTCAGACCACAGCATAATCCAACCAACAATTGAATGTTCACATCCTAACCAACATTTTGTATTATCAGTTTTTATTCATTTTAGTTGTCGTATCCCCCAAATGGTGCTAATTTGTATTTTTTGATGAGTAATAATGTTGAGCATCTTCTATGATGCTTATTGGCTATATACATAATCTATTGAAAAGTTCCTATACAGTCTTGTTTTACTGATGTTTTCTTTTATTTTAGGTTTAAGGGTTCATTAACAAAAGAAATCACTTATCACACACAATAATTTTGATATTTAATAGATTGTTTGACTTAATTTCAGTATGTGTGCACGCTAAGTTGCTTCAGTTCAGTTCAGTTAGTCGCTCAGTCGTGTCCGACTCTTTGCAACCCCATGAATCGCAGCACGCCAGGCCTCCCTGTCCATCACCATCTCCCGGAGTTCGCTCAGACTCACATCCATCAAGTCAGTGATGCCATCCAGCCATCTCATCCTCTGTTGTCCCCTTCTCCTCCTGCCCCCAATCCCTCCCAGCATCAGAGTCTTTTCCAATGGGTCAACTCCTCGCATGAGGTGGCCAAAGTACTGGAGTTTCAGCTTTAGCATCATTCCTTCCAAAGAAATCCCAGGGCTGATCTCCTTCAGAATGGACTGGTTGGATCTCCTTGCAGTCCAAGGGACTCTCAAGAGTCTTCTCCAACACCACACTTCAAAAGCATCAATTCTTCGGCGATCAGCCTTCTTCACAGTCCAACTCTCACATCCATACATGACCACAGGAAAAACCATAGCCTTGACTAGACGGACCTTAGTCGGCAAAGTAATGTCTCTGCTTTTGAAAATGCTATCTAGGTTGGACATAACTTTTCTTCCAAGGAGTAAGCGTCTTCTAATTTCATGGCTGCAGTCACCATCAGCAGTGATTTTGGAGCCCAAAAAAATAAAGTCTGGCACTGTTTCCACTGTTTCCCCATCTATTTCCCATGAAGTGATGGGACCAGATGCCATGATCTTCGTTTTCTGAATGTTGAGCTTTAAGCCAACTTTTTCACTCTCCTCTTTCACTTTCATCAAGAGGCCTTTTAGCTCCTCTTCACTTTCTGCCATAAGGGTGGTGTCATCTGCATATCTGAGGTTATTGATATTTCTCCCGGCAATCTTGATTCCAGCTTGTGTTTCTTCCAGTCCAGCCTTTCTCATGATGTACTCTGCATATAAGTTAAATAAGCAGGGTGACAATATACAGCCTTGACGCACTCCTTTTCCTATTTGGAACCAGTCTGTTGTTCCATGTCCAGTCCTAACTGTTGCTTCCTGACCTGCATACAGATTTCTCAAGAGGCAGGTTAGGTGGTCTGGTATTCCCATCTCTTTCAGAATTTTCCACAGTTTATTGTGATCCACACAGTCAAAGGCTTTGGCATAGTCAATAAAGCAGAAGTAGATGTTTTTCTGGAACTCTCTTGCTTTTTCCATGATCCAGCGGATGTTGGCAATTTGATCTCTGGTTCCTCTGCCTTTTCTAAAGCCAGCTTGAACATCAGGGAGTTCACGGTTCACGTATTGCTGAAGCCTGGCTTGGAGGATTTTGAGCATTACTTTACTAGCATGTGAGATGAGTGCAATTGTGTGGTAGTTGGAGCATTCTTTGGCGTTGCCTTTCTTTGGAATTGGAATGAAAACTGACCTTTTCCAGTCCTGTGGCCACTGCTGAGTTTTCCAAATTTGCTGGCAGATTGAGTGCAGCACTTTCACAGCATCATCTTTCAGGATTTGAAACAGCTCAACTGGAATTCCATCACCTCCACTAGCTTTGTTCGTAGTTATGCTTTCTGAGGCCCACTTGACTTCACATTCCAAGATGTCTGGCTCTAGATTAGTGATCACATCATCAGGATTATCTGGATCGTAAAGATCTTTTTTGTACAGTTCTTCCGTGTATTCTTGCCACCTCTTGCTTCAGTCATGTCTAACTCTTTGTAACCCTATGGACAGTAGCCCACCAGGCTCCTCTGTTGATGGGATTCTCCTGGGAAGAATAGTGGAGTGGGTTGCCATGCCATTCTTCAGGAGATCTTCCTGACCCAAGGATGAGACATGTATCTCTTATATCTCCTTCATTGGCAACAGGTTCTTTACCACTAATGCCACCTGGGAAGCCCAACTTAATTTCAGTATACAATTATTAAAAGATGAAATGTAGAGACAATAGGGAAAAATAACAGCACATACATCCTTAAATTCCACCATCCAATATCCATATTTGAACAGTGCTGGGAAGTCCCTTGTTCACACCAATCTGGAGTCCCAGTTGGGACAAGGTCCCAGGCAGTACATCCACCCCATTGGCAAGACTTCAAATTGCTGTTTGGGGGGGTTGCAATTGCTTGTACCCCAGGGCACAACCTGATACTGTCATCAGTTTGCACGCAAAAATGCAGCTCTGGTTTAACTTTAACTTTTACAATGCTGTTGATCACATCTTATAAGTCATAAGACTTCTTAGGCCTGGGGGTAGAGGGGACAGGGAGGAGCTGGCCGGGCTCTGGGGGTTTAAAAGATTCCAAGACCCACTCCATTTCTTATCTAAAGTGCTGCCTAACTTGCTGTGCTTGCCAGCAGGCTTGGAATGCAGGCGCTGTGCAGGCAGGTCAGAAGCAGGTCAGAGGCCTGATATTGCTGTCTTGCTTCTGAAACCTGAATTAGACTTCTTCCATTTTAATTTCTTTAACAAATCTTTAATCCATTTTTAATTGCATATTTATTTGTAGTTCTTTATACATTTTCAGTATATAATCTTAAGATATATGAATTTCAAATACTTCCTCACAACTTGCCTTTTCAATATCTTAATGATATTTCCTTTGATGAACAGAATTTCTTGATTTTAATGAAATACAGTTATCAGTATTTTATTGTATTTAATTGGTCTGTCTATACCCTGATTCAAAAATGCTTGCCAACTTCATCATATTCTCCTGTGTTTTTTCTCCTAGCATTTATTATGTTTTACCTTTCACATTTAGATGGTTGAATTCTCTTGAGTCAATTTTTGTGTATGATACTAGATTGGGTAATACATATTTTTAACGGGGCCAGCTATTAAGACAGTAGAGTGCAGAAAGGTACAAGGATATATAAGAAGTGAGTCAATCAGTACACAGTTTCAGTTTGGGTTTGTTATTTATCTTGTCACTTTGCAATGTAATGCATCTTGAAATTTGAAAAATAAGTAAATTACAATAATATATCATTAATTCAGTTCTCTCTGATCACCACAAATTGCAATTTTATGACTGTTATAACATGTTGTACTTCTTCTTTTCAGTGGTACACCCAAATCAGTCTTCTACATTGCTCTTAGAAATTGTATTATTTAATGCTTTTGGTCACTTTTCAGAAGCAATATTATGGAGAAAAAAGAGCACTGAACTAGCAGTTTGCTCACTTGAATTTAAGATCTGTATCAGTCATTAATTAGCTATGGCTTGTTAAATAGCATACTCATAGCTTTTTTGCGTTCAACTCCTTTTTTTTCTGGAAGCAATAACCCACTTCTCCTGGGAGCTACACTTATCCACTCCACCCTTAAACTCAGATATTTACATTAATATTTGCAGTGTTTTGACATATTCATATTTCCTGATCCTTTTATAGAATCCACCAGATATGTGTTAATCTCCTGTAGCGTTTGACCTCAAGCATATTCGTTCAGCGGTGGGACACTTCCCTATCATTTCTATGCTCAAACTTTGTGAACCTAGTCCAGAAAGAAAAGTAGTCAAACTGTTTTGACTGGGCCCTCGTTATGCAAATTCCTTCATGTCATGTTTCCTTATATCAGCAGTTCCAAGTCCAAAAATTCAAGCAACCATCGATCAGCTAGTACTATAGTATTTACTATTGAAAAAAAATCCACATATCAGTGAACCCACATAGTTCAAATCCATATAGGTCAAAGGCCAATGGTGCATATGTATATTTGTGCATGCATTTAAATATATATATATATATACATGGATTCAAGTACTTCATGATATGATTTAGAAGGCATGTAGCACTGCTACCAAATGTAATTTTAAAATGTGTTAATTTTTGCAGTTTTGTGAGAAAATAGATTATCCATTTCACTGGTGATTTTAATGAAGTTTAATGCAAATTGTCATTCATCACTTTATTTATTATTTAAGACTACACTTTAATGATGTATACTGTAGCTGTGATCCACTATAGACATAAACGAAATACTCTCTAAATTGTTTTTATGGAGTATCAGTTCCTGCGTTTGTGAACATGTACTGATAACATTGCTCTTTCCTTCCTGATTCCGATGGCAGCAGCGGCTGAGAATGTGCATGCATTCTCTTCTTTTCTCTGCCCATGCTGCATGAACATTACACATTTCCTTCCACTTTTGCATACAAAGGAAAAATAGCCTTTAAGTGTGCTTTTCCATTATTTTTTGCTATGGATCTTTAAATAATTTTGAAACAGGAAGTCTCACTCTTCTCCTGAAATCTGTTTCCTATAGGCTGTAAATGTGTTGATTTATCACTTAAAGTCACTTTTCTGTGAAACTCTTTTGCATGAGATCACTCCCTAAATTGATGGAGAAAAATCGGGGCAAACAACTAGCTATAATTTTTTTCTTTTTTCAACAGTTCTGTTTGCAATCTCATAGAAAATCTGGTTAGGAAATTGTATAAAAACAGAAATATATTTTAAAGGAAACAACGATGAACATTTGGAGAAGGCAATGGCACCCTACTCCAGTACTCTTGCCTGGAAAATCCCATGGATGGAGTAGCCTGGTAGGCTGCAGTCCATGGGGTCGCACAGAGTCAGACACGACTGAAGTGATTTAGCAGCAGCAGCAAGATGAACATTTGGAAATGTATTTCTGTTTTGAACATGGTAATAAAGGGAAAGAGGAATCAGAAATTGAAAGTTGTATTCAAGAAATGATAGAAATTTTCAAATAAAATTAGTTCTGACTCAGAAAAGAATAGTTATGAAAAAGTTGTGGCAAATAGAATTGCATATGAAAATGGATCTTAATACATACTTAGTCATGTTGATTAGCATTACCCATGTCTCAATTATTGCTATTTAAGTGTGTATTTTTAAGACTGAAATATGACCTGTGTATTTGAGCATTATTAGCTATATGCACTGAAAGTATGTGTGTCTACAATACTGAATGCTAATACACATGTTTTAAATATGATTGATGGAATTTGTGAACAGAGATATATGAGAATACACATTAAGTGTCATAGAAGGTCATAAATGTCAAAGGTATGCTTAAGATTCCTGCTGAATTATGTATAAATCCACATCAACTCTCTATTCATTTGGTATATCTATGTTTTATATTTCAGACATCTCTGAAATCTTTATTAACATAATGAAGAAAGAACAGATCTTGGGGGTTTCTGTATGTCTGCTGCTTAGCTGTGCCTCTGCCCCTCTTGATGCTGTTCCTATGGAAGGTGAAGAATATACAAACATTACAGGTAAAGTGTTAGAAGCATTCATCCTTTTAATCCAAAAATTAATATATTTTTCTTCATCTTGAAGAAAAAGAAGTTTTATTGAAATGATACTTTTCCAAAACCTTAGTACAAAAAAAGTCACTTTAGGGAAGAAGATCTCTCATTTATCAGATTCTATATTAAAACCTGAAGTATCTCTGGAAAATTGCAAGTAAAAAAATGATATAGATACAGCTCTCTATGAACCTTGATGTCACCTTTGACTGGGGAAAGTGTGAGAAGGAAAATGAAACAGCAGGCATGAATGTTTCAGTTTTTCTCTCCTTCCCATCTTCATATTCCTCAAACAAGAACTTCTCAGATGAGACCAGTGTGAGAATACAGCCAAGCTGGATACCAGGAGATGGAGATAATAGAAGATAGTTCTACTCCCATAAAGGTCTGTGCTTAAACATAAAATACAGTTGACTCTTGAGCAATGCAGGAGTTGGTGCACCATCAGTGAAGTAAAGCATCCACGTGTAACTTATATTCAACCCTCTGTATCCACAATTCCTCTATGTCTGGTGTTCTGCATGCAGATTCAGCCAACCACAGATCATGCACTACTGCAGTATTGACTGTTGAAAAAAAAAAATCTGTATAAGTGGACCCACGCAGATCAAACCCGTGTTGTTCAAGGGTCAACTGTTCTAACAAGAAAGCAATAGAACGAGGAGGAGATTGTGTAGTGATCATTATTATAGATCTATTTCTTTCTTAAAAGTACTATTTTGTGACAAATTAGTAAATTATTGATAGAAACTTCAACTCATTGTTAATAATGAGAGACTGAACAAAATGAAAGCTTCTGTTCATATGTGTGTTTGTGATGTACAAACGATTTCCACAAATACCTTTGCATTTCATCTCTTACAGCTCTTTAGTGTGATTTTGTTCAGTGTACTTCCCTTTGAAACAGATTGAATAAATACATCTTATGTGTCTGAAACTCTGGTACATGCTCAGGAAGACCCAATGACTGAGACTGGGTTCTCCAAAATGTCATGATTTCACAAGGAAGACAGGTTATTTCAGTACAGTGTAGTAAGTGAAATGATAGAGGCATGCAGAGGGTGCTGCTGTTGATACAAAGAAGAAGGGGCCTCATCTGTACTTGGCTGTCTGAGAGCTTGGCCCAGAGAAGTCCAGATGTACATGCTACACCACTTCAGCCTGCTCCCCAGAATCACACACTGGGAGCAGATGGGAAGGTCTGCCCCAGCTGGACCCACAGCTTGAACTCCACCCGCCCAAGAAAGCCTAGCCTACAGCAGCCCCAGCTGACTGGTAGATGAGAAGCAAACCCAGCTGGGATCAAAAGCGTCAGTCACATCCTATCCATGTGTGAAAAGTAAAGGCTTATTGTTATATGCCACTAGAAAAAAATATATTGTTGAGAAATTTTCCTAAAGATGGGATGATATTTGATAAAGTTAAAAACCATTATGTGTCTTATCAAAGGAGGAATGTTATCACTATGAGGTGAGATCTAATCCTTCATTCTGCTCATTTCTCAAAAAGGGGATGGCTAAAATTTTAATATTCTGGAGGTAGGTAGAGAAGGAATAAGGAGATTAAAGTAAATCCTAATAGGAGAAAAGCAGGCAACCCCATTTTAGGAAGTGGGAGGAGAAAGAGTCCACGTTTTCCCAGTACTCACCTAGCCCAAGAAGTTCTCTCAATTAGGCTGAGAAAGTGAATGCCAGTTAATCAGGAGGTTCCTGAAGTTGTTGCTACTGCTACAGTTCAGTTCAGTTCAGTCGCTCAGTCGTGTCCGACTCTTTGCGACCCCATGAATCGCAGCACGCCAGGCCTCCCTGTCCATCACCANTGGAGACGAACAGAGATCATTCTGTCGTTTTTGAGATTGCATCCAAGTACTGCATTTCGGACTCTTACAGTCAGCCAAGAAAACAGAATTAACCCAAGTTTAAGATCTCTGGGTAAATACAGACCAAATCCAGCTGGATAAGGAAAAACCTTGATTGTAAAGCCAGATGTGAAGACCACTTAGCTGACTGGCTGCACAAACTTATGCAGTTATGTTTTTGTTTTGTTTTCAATTAATCTTGTGTTAGCATGATCCTTTGTCTGTCTCTGGGCTTCCCTGGTAGCTCAGCTGGTAAAGAATGCACCTGCAATTCCAAGACCCTGGTTCGATTCCTGGACCAGGAAGTTCCCCTGGAGAAGGGATAGGCTACCCACTCCAGTATTCTTGGGCTTCCCTGGTGGCTCAGCTGGTAAAGAATCTGCCCACAATGCCGGAGACCTGGGTTCAATCCCTGGATTGGGAAGAGCCCTTGGAGGAGGGCATGGCAACCGACTCCAGCATTCTTTCCTGGAGAATCCCCATGGACAGAGGAGCCTGCTGGGCTAGAGTCCATGGGGTCCTAAAGTGTCAGACAGATACAACTGAGTGATTAAACACAGTGTCTGTCTCAATTTAATTTTGGAGATATCATCTATTACATTATGCCATGGTCATGCCATCATTTTATAGAAGTTCAGTGAAATAATGTACTAGTATTTTATTGAAAAACATTACGATATTTTATGGCTTCTGTCATAAGTCAATAGTAGACATTTTAAAATTAAGTCACCCAGCAGGGAGGATGAAATAGAGAAACTTCTTGATAAAACAAAAATGACAAAAAAATTATGGTGAAAACTTTCTTTAACAAAAAATGCCTTTGGACTAGGAGAGACAAAACTATCAGGGAACATTTAGAGAAAAGCAAGTATATTTCATAACACTTAGAATCAGGTGCGCCTAAGTATGCATTTGTAGTTTGTCACATGGCAGCTTTGCAAAATTAGATGAGTTTATATAAACTCTCTGACTCCCAGTATCCTAATCTATAAATAAGTGATGTAAATAACTGCAGTCAGATGGCTGTTATATAAATTGCATAAAAGCAGCTGGCACATTTCCTAGCACAGAGAAGGCAGAGTACATGTCTGTGTTCTATCTTTCCAGAGAAACCAGTCTTTTAGTGAGAGAGTCAAGTAGCATGTAGATTCCCAGGCTGTAAGTTACCTTAAAGCTCTAGGTTTCCAGACAAATCCCAGGAGGAGGAGCACTCTAACAACCAAGGACTTGACACATCCCCAAATATTACCCTGAGCCCTCCCCTCTATACCCCTGGACCAGGGGGAGGAAGAGTGAAATTGTAATCCTCAGAATGTGAAAAATAAAATGCAAGAAATCAATTATGAACATGATTAAACATGAACCATAATTCTGTTTATTTCAATATGTCAGATTACATTCCTGTTACATTGTCCTGTGTGTGTTTTTCAGTCGTATGGCCTTAGGTAGATCCTCGGCACAGTCAATGCTTTCTTCAAGTCTCAGGAAGGGAAGTTACTGCTGACCCCCTTAAAGCAGCTTAAGCATCTTATTAAACATGATCACAGCATCTAGAAGTTCCTTAATATTTATATAAGTAAGTCTGAGTGTCTGCATGCGCCATGGTGGGGGCGTGGGGTGGAGGTCACTGACACTTAATCTTCTGTCACATCTGCCGTGACAGCACGGTGCCTGACATACAGGATCGGCACACAGCTGCTAAATTTTGAAAAGGTTTATCTAAAGTAAAAAGTGAAGACAAGACAGACTTTCATCCAATTGTAGTAGTGGCATGGCTTCGTGTTTAAAGGAGCCACGTGATCACTCCCCCAATCAGGAATGATGTTGCTCAAGCGGGAGGTCGCAAGCTCACTGCACAAAAGGATAAAGAATATTCTAATGCAGGATTTGTGTAAGAAATACCTAAAATTTGAATGGCAAAAATGAATAATTAGATAATAATTAGTAAAATATGTTAATCAAATTAATTCGTAGTGCTTTCTTTAGGAAATTGCTATAAAATCATTACCCGCTTTCATCACTGAAACATTTTACAATGTTATGTGGCAGCCTGGGAGGGAGGGGAGTTTGGGAGAGAATGGATACATGTATATATATAAGTTGAATCCCTTTGCTGTCCACCTGAAACTATCAGAACATTGTTAATTGGCCCTAACCCAATTTAATACAAAATAAAATTTTTTTAGAAAAAGGAATAACAAGAAAAAAAACTTCTAATTTTTATAAAGTAAAATTTAGAAAAATTTATTGAGTATAAATTGTAAAATTCAATCTACATTCTTGATCTAAATGTCAGTTAAGGAATCTCAGTCACACAGATCTGTGACTGTATCATTCAGTTATTAAGAAGGTGTGAGATATCTGATATAAAATTATCTGGGGGTCAGATCTAAAGCCATCACTTAGAGTGTGAACTGAGAGGTTCATTTTTGCAGTAGTATTTTATAATTTGCACAGAGGAGATAAAAATGCCTAATTCAGATGGTTGTTGTGATTATTAAATAACATAATTGCAAAATGTTCGGCGCACAGTCGTCTCCGTGAACCATTTGCTGGCTTTCCTACCCAGACTCTGCTACTACTGCAGAGCAGTTACCTTTTGTGTGTGTGTGGTGCACTCCCGCCACCTGGTGGCGAGATTATTAAATAGCAGGTTGAAAATAGGCTAGTATTTCTATCCTTAAAACAAAATGTAAACTAAAAATTTGGCATGATGATAAAGAACATCACATATATGAAAAGTCAAAAATATTGGAAATTATCAATGAGAAAAATCTGATAAAAATTATTATAAGAAATAGTTCCCCTACATATACAGTATATGGCAACTCAGGCAATGCTTTCCACATTCTACAGGTGTCCTCTTTAAAGGTGCTGGTCTGAAGAACCGAGGCAATGATTTGGTGTCTGCAAAGTTCCACAATAACTGTGACTTGGGAATCAGGACCATCATATTATATGAGAAGTGCTATGCTGTGTTATGCTTTGTTTAGTCACTCAGTTGTGTCCGACTCTTTGTTACCCCATGGGTATAGCCTGCCAGGCTCCTCTGTCCATGGGGTTTCTCCAGGAAAGAATACTGGAGTGGGTTGCCATGCCCTCCTCCAGGGGATCTTCCCAACCCAGGGATCAGACCCAAGTTTCCCACATTGCGGGTGGATTCTTTATCATCTGAGCCACCAGAGAAGCCCAAGAATACTGGAGTGGGTAGCCTATCATTTCTCCAGGGGATCTTCCTGACCCAGGAATCAAACCAGGACCTCTTGCATTGCAGGCGGATTCTTTATCAACTGGGCTACCGAGGAAGCCCTAGGGATTTCTGAAATAATGGAATATACCTATACAATTCAAAATGTCAGAATACTTGTATTCTAGCTCACTTCTCAAAATTATTGACATGACTTCTGAGATCTGATTATAAGATCAGACATTGATAAAACTGATAAGTTGAAATTTGGTCAGCCCTACCTAGAGTAGATAAACATAAAATGATAATTCAGTGACACATGGTGAGCCATCTCTCAGTCAGATGTACCACATAGTGTCTTTGATGCAAAGCCTTCTAACTTCTCATAACTTTCTAACAACTTGGAATGTCAAGTATAAAATTACAAGTCTTCAAGTAAACATAGGAATATAAATAGCATTCACAATTATATAAAAATATTTTACTCAGAAAATGCTTTCACTTATTTTTGAATTTGAATTGACAGTTGTTAACTTCAGTGATAAAGGGAAACTATATATTTTTTCATAAGTCACTTTTTGTTTATATACAGTTATATAAATGCTATTATGCTCTAAAATGCTATTATATATTAATATCTGTAGAAAGACGTTCTCGTGTGTATAGTGTAAAAGAGAAAGTCACTCAGTTGTGTCCAGCTCTTTGGGACATCATGGACTATACAGTCCATGGAATTCTCTAGGCCAGAATACTGGAGTGGGTAGCCTTTCCCTTTTCCAGGGGATCTTCCCAACCCAGGAATCGAACCGGGGTCTCCCGCATTGCAGGTGGGTTCCTTACCAACTGAGCTACCAGGGAAGCTCTTGTGTGTTTACTTTAAGAAAATAAATTGTTTGGGATTTATAATAAATTGCATAAATTTTCATAATTAGGAAATAGTTTAATGTAGTAAAATATATGCACACATATATGAACATAGATACCCTGTTAATTTTTTTCATAATGCTTGGAGTCATGTACCAGCCCTACTATTGTTGCTTTTAAAGACTTGTTTTATATGTAAAAAATGATGCAACTACTGATTAGGGAGATATCTCTATGACTCAGTTACATATTGGTCAACTGGTACAAGTTTAAGCAATAATAAGAATCTATTACAAATTTCAACATTTTCCCCTAATGGTTAATAATCAACAAAGTTTGATAAAGTTGGTAAGATCTGTCTCATTTGGTGAGTTTATATATTTATCTACCTTTTGGATAACTTTCATAGTTTCTTATATCAGCCTGTTTTATTATTGTTGTACTTTTCCTTAAAATTGAAATGTATTAAAAAGAAAGTGAAAGGGAAGTAACATTATTACAGTGTTGATGAAGGATTATATGTTGTTCTTTTATTTTTACCTTGTAGATGCTGAGTTACTTCCATTGCGACCTGTACATTCATTTTGTGCAATGAGAGTAGATGATGGCCCATGCAAAGCAATGATAAAGAGATTTTTTTTCAATATTCACACTCAACAATGTGAAGAATTTATATATGGAGGATGTGAAGGAAATCAGAATCGATTTGAAACTCTGGAAGAGTGCAAACAAAAATGTACAAGAGGTAGGATTTTGGAGACACTATCATCCAGAAACCTTTCAGGTTATTAAATCTAATCATAGATTTGATCATTTTAGAAAAAAAATTAAACTATTTTAACATTAGAAGGAATCTTTTTTTTTACTTTTTCAACTTTAACAATTATTGTTTTTCATTTTTTGTATCAGTTATTATAAAATACATTAAGCTTATGTCCTATATACTTCTCCATGATGAAGAGGGAAGAAAATCCTTAAGTATGCAGAACAGATTTTATATCTGCAATAAATTAAGTGCAATTCCATCTCTTTCTGGAGCTATGAGTTCACAAGAAATAAATCATTATTCACAGTGATTTAGACTTTCTTTTTTC
>SJYT01020513.1:183093-195703 GCA_006410635.1 Cephalophus harveyi | reverse complement strand
TGTTTCCAAATAAAGATAATGAATTAATCCATTTTGTGGTTCTCAGTAGTTAGTAATTAGAAAATTATAGAAATATATGTATATATCTAAGAGTTAAATCCTTCTCTTTGGAACCTTGGAATAATGTAGAAAATGTTATCTCCAGTGGCTTATTAAGACCTTACTGAACCTGACTTTTCTTTTCATATTTTACTGTTATAAGTATTAAAAGCATATCACATTCTGTTATTAAACTTAATTTAATGCTTTTATTCTTTTTAAATTCTACAAATTACAATGTTTTATGTGGTTTTCTCTCTTTAGACTAAATTCTGAACAATTACTTGTCCAATTTTATCTCAGCTGTATTCTTCTAAATTGAGAGCTACTTGAGAGATAGAAAATCCTGAGTTAGCCTTATTTCCATAGTTTCTAGACCCAGATTTCTGCCTTGCATGTTCTTAGAGTTGAAACAGTGTAAGTCTATAGATGGTTTCTTTACTTAACACTGGTGTCTTGTTTTTTGCAAAGCAGGTGGCTTAGCATTTTCACACTGATAATGCTTTCCCAAACCGCTTTTACAAAGCAGCCTTGGCATCATGATGCTCTTGGCTTGTGGGAAGAATCTCAGTATGGTGAAAAGAAAGAGCTTTTCTCCCCTGTGATTGTTGTACGCTCCTGAGCTGACAGAAAAGAAATGATGTGAATGTATTTCTTTATTTCAGAGCACTTATTTCCCTCTCCTTCTCCATAGATGTGCTGGAAAATGTTGCTGACGGGGATTAGGCAGTTCAGTGTTTCTCTCTACCCCATACATTTGGTTTTGTTATTGCCTGGTCATTTTCCATCCATCACAGATTTCTATACCTTTTCCTCTTCCATACCTGCCAAGTATCCTTTTGTATCGAGTATCACTCAAGTTCAGTACCTTGGCTAGAGGTCAGTTTGCCTCATTCTTTGTAATCCTCACTTTCTCATGTAGCAGCCTACTTATTTTCATCAACAGGCCTTTTTCCAGAAATACATATCTATTTAGCTTTTATAATTTAAAAATTTCTTATTTCATCATTGTTACAAGTTACCCTTTTCTTCAGAAATTAATCAAATGTAATCATTTTGTTCTTCAGTGAGGGTCCTGCTGTAATATTTTCTCAAATACCATAGTAATATAATTATAATAGTTATATTACTATTATATAATAGTTATATTACTATCATATAATATAACTATAATAGTTATATTACTGTTGCTGCTGCTGCTAAGTCGCTTCAGTTGTGTCCGACTCTGTGCGACCCCATAGTCAGCAGCCCACCAGGCTCTCCCGTCCCTGGGATTCTCCAGGCAAGAACACTGGAGTGGGTTGCCATTTCCTTCTCCAGTGCATGAAAGTGAAAAGTGAAAGTGAAGTCACTCAGTAGTGCCAGACTCTTAGCGACCCCATGAACTGCAGCCCACCAGGCTCCTCTATCCATGGGATTTTCCAGGCAAGAGTACTGGAGTGGGTTGCCATTGCCTTCTCCAAGTTATATTACTATATAATAGCTAATTACTACCATAGTAATATAACTATATGTCCTATGCCCCCCATCTCATTATTTCTTCAAATGTCATTGACATTATTGCTTGAATATCTGAGTATTTTATATAATAAGCTACAGTTAAGAATATAGCTGACATACAGAAAAAGAATTACTAAACTTTAAAGACATTACTTAAGGAGAATATTCTATCTTCAGCTATGATGGAGTAACTGGAGCTGAATTTCTCTCCTAATGTAAATAACTAAAAACTGGAGAAAAAAAATGTATGAAGGAATTTTTTTATAGACAGTGATCAAAATGCAGCACATGATCGTGATCTCTGAGAGAAGGGAAACAACTGAGGTGAGGTTTCCAGTCTCCCCAGTGTTCTGCATGAAGGGACTTCTGCAAAAAAGCAAAATGGCTGTCTGAGGAGGACTTACAAATAGCTGTGAAAAGAAGGGAAGTGAAAGCAAAGAAAAAAAGGAAAGATATACCCATTTGAAAGCAGAGTTCCAAAGAATAGCAAGGAGTGATTAAAAAAAAGCCTTCCTCAGAGATCAGTGCAAACAAATAGAGGAAAACAATAGAATGGGAAAGACTAGAGATCTCTTCAAGAAAATTAGAGATGCCAAGGGAACATTACATGCAAAGATAGGCTCAATAAAGGAAAGAAATGGTATAGACCTAACAGAAGCAGAAGATATTAAGAAGAGATAACAAAAATACAGATGTATCCATTTTTCAGCACTCAGCCTTCTTTATGGTCAAATTTTCACATCCGTACATGACTAATTAAAAAAAATATATGGTTTTTTGACAATATGAACCTTTGTTGGCAAAGTAATGTCTCTGCTTTTTAATATTCTGTCTAGGTTTGTCATAGCTTTTCTTCCAAGCAGCAAGCGTCTTTTAATTTCATGGCAACAGTCATCTTCTGCAGGGATTTTGGAGCCCAAGAAAACAAAATCTGCCACTGTTTCCATTGTTTTCCCATCTATTTGCCATGATCTTAGTTTTTTGAATGTTGAGTCAGGTTTTTTCACTCCTCTTTCACTTTCATCACGAGGCTCTTTTAGTTCCCCTTCGCTTTCTACCATGAGGGTGGTGTCACCTGCATATCTGAGGTTATTGATATTTCTCCTAGCAATCTTGATCCCAGCTTGTGCTTCATCCAGCCCAGCATTCCACATGATGCACTCTGCATCTAGCTAAATAAGCAGGGTGACAATATACAGCCTTGATGTACTTCTTTCCCAATTTGCAACCAGCCCGTTATTCATTATTCGTGCCTGGTTCTAACTGTTGCTTCTTAATCTGCATACAGGTTTCTCAGGAGGCAGTTAAGGTGGTCTGGTATTCTCACCTTTTTAAGAATTTCCCACAGTTAGTTTTGA
Organism: Cephalophus harveyi; assembly: GCA_006410635.1. Taxonomy (NCBI): domain Eukaryota; kingdom Metazoa; phylum Chordata; class Mammalia; order Artiodactyla; family Bovidae; genus Cephalophus; species Cephalophus harveyi. The sequence goes on along the minus strand of SJYT01020513.1, from coordinate 192,806 downwards.
TCCACACAAAGGGTTTAGCACAGTCAGTGAAGCAGATGTTTTTCTTGAATTTCCTTGCTTTTTTCTACGAACCAACTAATGTTGGCAATTTGACCGCTGGTTCCTCTGCCTTTTCTAAATTCAGCTTTACATCTGGAAGTTCTTGGTTCAATAGTATGGAAGCCTAGCTTGAAGGTTTTTGAGCATAACCTTGCTAGCATATGACGTGAGTGCAATCGGGCAGTAGTTTGAATATTGTTTGGCATTGCTCTTCTTTGGTATTGAAGTGAAAACTGACCCTATCCAGTCCTGTGGCCACTGCTGAGTTTTCCAAATTTGCTGAGATATTGAGTGCATCACTTTAACAGCATCATCTTTTGGGATTTGAAATAGCTCAGCTCGAATTCCATCACCTCTACTAACAGTGTTTGTAGTAATGCTTCCTAAGGCCCACTTGACTTCACACTCCAGGATGTCTGGCTCTAAATGAATACGGTGTGGATAGCCACAGCCATTGTGGCTATCCAGGTAATTAAGACCTTTTTTATATAGTTCTTCTGTGTATTCTTTCCACCTCTTCTTAATTTCTTCTACTCTGGTATGTCCATACCATTTCTGTCCTTTATTGTGCCCATCTTTGTTTGAAATATTTCCTGCTGCTGCTAAGTCTGTTCAGTCGTGTTTGACTCTGTGTGACCCCATAGATGGAAACCCACTAGGCTCCCCCATCCCTGGGATTCTCCAGGCAAGAAAACTGGAGTGGGTTGCCATTTCCTTCTCCAAGGCATAAAAGTGAAAAGTGAAAGGGAAGTCGCTTAGTCGTGTCCGACTCTTAGCGACCTCATGGACTACAGCCTCCCAGGCTCCTCCATCCATGGGATTTTCCAGGCAAGAGTACTGGAGTGGGGTGCCATTGCCTTCTCCATGAAATATTCCCTGGGTGTCTCTAATTTTCTTGAAGAGATCTCTTGTCTTTCCCATTCTGTTGTTTCCCTCTATTTCTTTGTATTGTTCACTTAAGAAAGCTTTCTTATCTCTCCTTGCTATACTCTGGAACTCTGCATTTAGATTGGTATATCTTTCCTTTTCTCCTTTGCCTTTCTCTTCTCTCCTTTTCTCAGCTATTTTTAAGACCTCCTCAGAAAACCATTTTGCCTTCTTGCATTTCTGTTTTCTTAGGGATGCTTTTGATCACCACCTCCTGTACAATGTTATGAACCTCCATCAGGCACTCTATCAGATATAATCCCTTTAATCAATTCATCACTTCCACTGTATAATCATAAGGGATTTGATTTAGGTCATACCTGAATGGCCTAGTGGTTTTCCCTACTTCCTTCAATTTGAACCTGAATTTTGCGATAAGGAGCTGATGATCTGAGCCACAGTCAGCTCCAGGTCTTGTTTTTACTGATTGTATAGAGCTTCTCCATCTTTGACTGCAAAGAATATAAACAATCTCCTTTCAGTATTGACCTTTTGGTGTGTCTATGTGCAGAGTAACCTCTTGTGTTGTTGGAGGAGGGTGTTTGCTGTGACTGATAGTAAAACATTATTTGATGGAAGACAATAAAATCCAGCAGCCAACAGCATAATATCCAAAAATATCTATATTGCTCCTCCCAGAATACTAAGCATTCAAAGATGAAGCAAATTTGATCCATAATTAGGAAAAAAGTACTCAATTCCAACAAAGATGACATTAGTCAACAAGAAATTTAAAATAGCTCTTATAAATATGGTAAAGGATTTAAAGAAAACAGGAACATAATAAGGAGAAAAGTAGAATATATAAAAGTGAAGTAAATGCACTTTTTTGGTTTTGGAATGAAAACTGACCATTTCCAGTACTGTGGCTACTGAGAGTTTTCCAAATCTGCTGACATATTGAGTGCATCGCTTTAACAGCATTATCTTTTAGGATTTGAAATAGCTCAGCTTGAATTCCATCACCTCTTCTAACATTGTTTGTATTAATGCTTCCTGTCGGACACGACTGAGTGACTTCACTTTCATGCATTGGAGAAGGAAATGGCAACCCACTCCAGTGTTCTTGCCTGGAGAATCCCAGGGATAGGGGAGCCTGGTGGGCTGCCGTCTATGGGTCACACAGAGTCGGACACGACTGAAGTGACTTAGCAGCAGCAGCAGCAGCAAGGACCACTTGACTTCACACTCCAGGATGTCTGAAAAGTATAATATATAAATAAGAAATCTAAGTCATCATTCTCAGTTTAGTTGTCACTCAGTCATGTCCGACTCCTTGTGACCCCATGGACCACAGCACGCCAGGCTTCTCTGTCCATCACTAACTTCCAGAGTTTACTCAAACTCATGCCCATTGAGTCGGTGATGCCATCCAACCATCTCTTCCTCTGTCATCCCCTTCTCCTGCCTTCCATCTCTCCCAATATCAGGGTCTTTTCAAACGAGTCAGTTCTTCGCAGCAGCTGGCCAAAGTATTGGAGTTTCAGCTTCAGCATCAGTCCTTCCAATGATCACCCAGGACTGATCTCCTTTAGGATGGACTGGTTGGATCTCCTTGCAGTCCAAGGGACTCTCAAGAGTCTTCTCCACCACAGTTCAAAAGCATCAGTTCTTTGGCGCTCAGCTTTCTTTATAATCCAACTCTCACAGCCATACATAACTACTGGAAAAACCATAGCTTTGACTATATGGACCTTTGCTGGCAAAGTAATGTCTCTGCTTTTTAATACACTGTCTAGGTTTCAATGGTCTCCTAAATAAAACAAAATTTGAGCTTCAAGGCTTGAAATATAAGATATAAATCATATTTCTTCTTTAACTTCTATCAATTGTTTCTCTGAAAATTGTCAGGTTCTATGGTTGAATTTCTACAGTTGAGGTTCTATAATTGAATTTCTTATAAAATAAGAATTTCACCAGATATACTTAAAGCATGTTAGATATTACAGAAGAAAAGATCAGTAAACTTGATGACAGAACAATAGTAACTGTTCAAGATGAAGCACATCGAGTGTGAAACCAGCAAGCAACAAAAAATATTGCCCAGTAACCCATGAAACAAAGTCAAAGAGCCTCTCAAAATGTATAATTGGAGTTCTGGCACTTGGGACAGAAGATATGCAAACAAGAAATTGGCAAAGAATTATTCACATTTTTATGATACCACATTTCATTTGATGAAAACTTTAACTTTCAGAATCAAGAGTCTTGACAAAATCAGTAAAAGAATGAATACAAAGAAAAAGAAAGCCATGTCAATGAATCACATTGCTGAAAATTGTGACTAAGAAGTAAATCATAAAAAAAAATAAAAATTATACATGCCAGAACAAAGACCAAGAGAATACCAATTTCTCATGAAGAAAAAATTCACAAGAGAATAAAATGGAACATCTTTAAACAGCTAAAGGAAAAAATAAACTGCCAATTGGTAATTTAGATCTACTAAAAATACCCTTATGATGGAGATAAATAATTTTTTCAGATTATCAATATTTGAGAAAATTCATTGTTAGCAGACTTGCACTGTGAGTAATTTTAGAGGATTTAGAACAAAAATAGGAGGATGAACACATGAGATTACTGTTGTATGGTTCTGATACTACAGGTGAAAGTGGTATAAATTATTTGAAGTCAAATTGCCATGAATTAAAGATGCATATTATAAGTCCCAGAACAGTCACTAAAAATAAAACAAAGAGATATAGCAAATTGACCAACAGTGAAGGTAAAATTGTTATTATTCAACCAATTCTAAAAAAATACCCACAAAACAGGAACTGAAAACAGATGTAAAGTAGAAAACAAAGACCTAAGGTTTTTATGCGATCATAATTATAACTACATTAAATTTTAATGGCATCATCACTCCAAGAAAAGGCTTATAGTAGACAATATAAAAAAGCTAATTATGAACCAACTACATGTTGTTTACAGGAAAGACATTTTAAAAATATGGACACGAAGGTTAAAAGATGAAAAAAGATACACCTTGCAAGCACAGATCATAAGAATGATTAGTAGAAGTAAACTGTAGGACTAGGAATATTGGCAGGAGAAAGGGAAGATATTTTATAGGAATGAGAGTCAATTAATCAAAAAGTCATAACACTCACTGTCTATGTGTATGCTTCATCTGTAGAACCTGAAAACTTTCAAAGAAACAATTGATAGAAGTTAAAGGAGAAATATGATTTATATCTTATATTTATATACAATTTATATCTTTGAAGCTGAAATTTTGTTTTATTTGGGAGACCGTTGAAAATTATGACTTATAAATTGCCATGCCTGAGAATAAATTCAAGCTAAATATTTCAGAGAATAGGAATTATAAATGTGTCCAGTTTGATATGTATCCTCAGCTGTCCTTTTGCAGATAAAGATGGTTTATCAGTTGTTTCCAAATATGTATAGTTTTGTGTGGTGTATTTATCAGTGTAATAATAGAGACATAGTAACAAAGTTAATAAGGTAGAAAAAGTTAAAATACAGTTTGTAAATGGTTTCTAGACACATGGCTTTCAAAATGTTTGTCTTTTGGTTTAGTTGGTGTTTTTTTTTTTTTTTTTTCCCATAGCCTGAACAAAACAGGGCTCCCCTAGTGACTCAGTGGTAAGAATCCACCTGCCAATACAGGAGACGTGGGCTTGATCCCTGGGTCAGGAAGATCCCCTAGAGAAGGAAATGGTACCCCACTCCAGGATTCTTATATGGGAAATCCCATGGACAGAGGAGCCTGGTGGCCTACGGTACAAAATAGCCAGATAAGACTTAGCAACTAAACAACAACAGCTAAAGCAACATTGAATTTAATTATTAGTTTTTTTTTAAAAAAAATAAGCGTATAAAGTGTGGAAATTAAAAGAATTAGATGAAAGAGATCAAATTCCCATTCAACTTTTAAGCCAGTCCACCTCTGCAGCAGGGTTGACTGTTTACAATTAAATCATAGACTATAAATTCCTAAAACATCTTTAAAGGCTCTAGTAAGTATGCTGTTTATACTTATACCAGGAGGGCTTCCCTGGTAGCTCAGCTGGTAAAGAATCTTCCTGCAATGTGGGAGACCTGGGTTCAATCCCTGGGTTGGGAAGATCCGCTGAAGGAGGGCATGGCAACCCTCTCTAATATTCTTGCTTGGAGAATCCCCATGGACAGAGGAGCCTGGTGAGCTAGAATCCATGGGGTTGCAAAGAGTCAGAAATGACTTAGGGACTAAGCACAAGTATGCTGTTTATATTAATTACTATTTTATTGACTAGGCTAACTGTGACTTCTGGTTTTTCATAAGGATTTACATGGGAATTTTCTCCACAGGAAATTAAAGAGTGTGTAAATACATTTTCCATTCTCTTAATTTTTAACTTTGTTATTTTATGTTTTATTTGCTTGGAACAGTGAAGACCTACCTATAACAAAAATAGTCTGCCCATAGAGTCTTTTCCTGCCTAGTTAGAAAATTTCTAGGCTGACTTCAACAAATAAGAAACATTAAAAGTTAGTGTTCAGATTTTACCCTTCCTATTCCCAACAGAAAAGAAAAAGATGAAGACAGAATAGGGCAAAAAATATTTTTTTTACAGTTGTTAAAATGTATGCGATAATTATAGCAGGCTTCCCTTGATAGCTCAGTTGGTAAAGAATCTGCCTGCAATGCAAGAGACCCTGGTTCGATTCCTGGGTCTGGAAGATCCACTGGAGAAGTGATAGTCTACCCACTCCAGTATTCATGGGCTTCCCTTGTGGCTCGGCTGGTAAAGAATCAGATAACTGAATTAACTTTAATATTACTAATGAAAAGTTAAAATGTAACTTCATATATATTAGAATTCAAGGAATTATTAAAATAATTAGTAAAATATACTGCCATTACTTCTTATACCATCATTAATAAATGTTATGTTCTGTATAAATCTAGGAAAATATCTTTGATAATTAGCTGTAAACCTTATCTATGTTTTCAGACTATAAGTGGCATAAAAATAAATTGTATGTCCATGGCTGTTCTCAGAATTCTTGAGGATAATTTAAATGTACCTATAATATGAATGTGCTAAAACACATTATTTGAATTAGTTACACATATACCAGATGAATTACTCTGACTTAGGATGAAACCAGCACGGAACAATTCTCTTTTAATATTGCATGAACATTGAGATCAAGTATCTCTATGACCCTTGTCAGTAGCACTCTATATTCTTTCCCTCCTTTCATAAGTTAAAAACATGACACAATAGTTGCACATTATATTTTAATGTAAGCTTACTGTGACAATCCACTATCTAAAAACATTAACTAGAGGTTGGTTATTTACAATAAAAAAAAATCAGATTTTAACATTTAAAATACAATTAGAATTTCACACACACACACACACACACACAACTTTTTTAAAAAGAGTATTGAATAAAACATAGTAAAGCTCAGAAAAGAGATGACCCACATCACCTTATCACTCATAGACATTTTACTCTCCAGAGAATAACCTGACTGGTCACTGGTTTAAAGGGATATTTAACCAACTCATCCTCATATTCGCTGTCTCTGACCTCTTTTTCCCCCCTACCTTTTACGACCTTTTACGTCTCTCTGGCCATCCAAATAGTAAAAAATTGCCTTATCCAAAGCTTTTCTGTATAAAAAAAATGATTATATGAAAAAAAAAGTTTCCTAATGTTTATATGAACAAATTAAAACTGTATATATCAATTTGAATTTCATTAGCTATCATTTAACTTAGAATTTAGATTCCATACTTGAAATACAGTGGGTTGAAGACAAATAGCAGTGGAGTAGTTCCAATTATTCTATGAGATTAAACCAAAAATGACATCTCAGGTATCTTTTGCTTCATTCCTCCTCTGTATTTGGAAATAATAATGAAACCTGTAATTGGATTAAGATAATTGGCAGGAGAAGGAATCAGGAAAGGAGGTAATTCTGGTTCCTTTCCCCTCTACTCCCATTCCTCTGTACAAATGACCTGTTTTTACAGGCCAAGTAGGCTGTTTGAATTGCTTTCATATTTCACATTATTTTAATAAAGATCTATTTTAACCATAGATATTTTGAATAGCAAACTTAGTTCACCATGAATTATTATTTTTGTAAATGGGTTAGAATGTTTTAAAATAGTTTTTGTGACATTATTGTATTAAAACATAGGTGACTTTATGGTTATACTGTAATAATTTAACCAATTTAATATCTAGAGAATATAAAAGGAAATTTTTTCATTGACATTCTGTATAAGAATAATTTTAATAGTAATAAATACATCATCCTAGTTGATAAATGGAAAGTATAACATTCTATGATAAATTGTGGTAATTGATACACATATATTATTTATCTTTCAGATTATCCAATGAATATTACAAAGACGAAAACAACACTGCAAAAAGGTGAATGTTCATTTGTGTGCTAATTAGTAGCATTTACATAAGGTACTTGGGAATTCAATTCTCAGCTTTCTCTGATAAGAAATTCATCATAAATCCACATAATTTTTGAAATGGAGTTTTGTTTCAGTGGATATAATAAAAAAGTAGAAACAGCATGCATGATAGTTCGTAAGGGAAGACTTAAGCACTGTGTTTACTCATTCTCATGCGGTATGATGTCTGGTATGAGATCAGTAACAATCCAGAGCCATGCACATGCTATTCTAACGTCTCCCAAATAGTGATTTAGATGTTGCTGTTCTTTCTTTAGTTCTTAGATATCTAATCCTTTGATAACCTCAGCACTGTGTGGCTCTAGCAAGTTTCATTCGGTATTCTCCTGAGTGGATATGACTTTGAGTTGTCAAAATCTACATGCAAAAATATGTGGAGATATTTAACAATAAATAATTGCTTCTGTCAACATTATTTATGTTTATATATTTTTAATTTGGGGATTTAAATAATTTTACTTACAGTTTTTAACTAAAAATAATTACATTTTGGTGAATATGTTGCAACAAGGAAGACATGCTTCTTTTTAATAAAGGTCTAGAAAATGATTTTGCTCAATTACCATTCACAGTATTTACATAGGAATGAGAAAATATTGAACAAAAGGATGAAATTATTTAACCAATGACATGAAAATGAAAGAAAGTGAGCCACCAGGGAAGCCCTAAGACATGAAAGAGCTACACAATTCAAAGCGAATTTTTGTTTTACTGACTTTGACTTAATTATGTGAGAAAGAGCTGAAAAATTCTACAACTCATTGATAAGCTTAAGACAGTTTATGGTCCAGAATTACAATCAAAATTTATAAAATAAATTCAGCAGCAAAGTTTGTACAACCAACATAAGTAAATGTATTTATTTACAAGTTGTAAAATAACTTTCTGTAAATATTGAATTAATTTTTGCAAAAGTGTTCGCTAGCTCAATTAAATGAAATTCTTCCTATCTGTAATATATTTATAACTAGGCTTTTTTGTCGATCAAGTAAGAGATGATATCTTTAATATTTAAGTGTTAGGATTTTTTTTTCAAAAATGTAGAATTAGGAAAAAATTATATGCAGGGAAATTTACTAGAAAATTATGCTACTTAATTTATATTTAATGATTCAGAATTCATTCCTGTCTCTTATACACATCTTTATGAACTTATTTCATATATCATATTTAACTACAAATTGTTTCCATGGAAATAATAGTAACAGTCACCTTAAGAAACAAGAGGCAGTAAACAGTGAACAAAATAATTTTCAAATTGGTACTTTGAGAAGTCATAGAAATAGATACTTTATATTAAAATAGTATGCTTTACTTAATAAAATAATTTTTTCATGCAGATTGATTTTTCTACTGTTGCAGAAGTCATTAACATTATTAAATACATGTTCTTTTTAAAATAAACACTCATGAATATTGTTTCCTTGAGATGGATACAACATGGTTTAAGATGTGAAAAGACTGTGCAGTTCATTTTTGCCTTTATGGGCAGCAGCAGAGAGGGCAGGAAATGGGGAAGCTGGAGATTTTCCCTAAAAATCCAAGCACAATATATCTTGCAATCATAATAATTTTGAAAAGAATTTGAAGCTTTACTTTCTGAGTATGCATGTAAACAAGGTTTGTAATGTAAACCACAGTGGCACAACTTTTATGACAGCTGTGTTTAGCCTGGATTGGAGCACTATCAAAGATTGGGTATTAGGCTTTTTCAAAAGCCTCTCCAATCCCTGAACATGTATTTCCTTTCTGCCTCTGCACTATTGGAGTCATTCCAATGCCTGGAAGAAAAATAAGAGACACAGTGGTGGAGGATGTCATACCTAATACAGATATTAATTTCAGAATAAGAATTTAGGAGCTTCTAAGTATAGCCATGAAAGCCTCCACCCCGCCTCAAAACTTCCCTGTTTATAAAAATTGAAGCCATTCATAATGAAGCAGCACAGTATACTTTAAAATTAGATTACACATCTGAAAATTATGAAATTTGTGGATCTTTCCTAAATGTAGATGCACATAAAGTTAACAAAAATAAATAAACCAAATTTTTGCCATAATACTTAACACTTCCAAACCAAGGGTAATCACACCCCAATATCTTTTATTCTCTCAATTTATGAAAGAGTTGATAGTTAATGTGCTAATTGACTCTGAGAAATTTAGAACTTGAAATTCCAATAGACTCAATGTATGACAGTTGTACATACATTGTTCTAAATGTCAAAGTAAATAAAATATAGTTGCGGATAATGTTATATTTTACCTTTTATCTTCATCTTTT
>SJYT01020513.1:77062-182960 GCA_006410635.1 Cephalophus harveyi | reverse complement strand
ACTCCTTAAATAACTTCAACTTAACCTGTTGCTTATATTTTTAATTAACATAATTAAATTATTCAAAAAAGAATTCTACTTTCTGATGTTTTAATAATTTCTAGAAAAGCCAGATTTCTGCTTTTTGGAAGAAGATGTTGGAATCTGTCGCGGTTATATTACTAGGTATTTTTATAACAAGCAATCAAAGCAGTGTGAACGTTTCACGTATGGTGGGTGCCTCGGGAATCTCAACAACTTTGAATCACTAGAAGAATGCAAGAACACCTGTGAAGACACATGTATGTTTATTTCTCATCTCCTTTTACTTCATTTTATAGGCATTCTTTTTAAAATAAGACATCTTAAAGGATGTTCAGGTTTACTCAGATTTTGTTGCAGCCATGCAAGTGAAGATCCATTGTATTCACTCTAAATCTGATATAAATTCAGTTCAGTTCAGTTCAGTCACTCAGTCGTGTCCGACTCTGTGACCCCATGAATCACAGCACGCCCTGTCCATCACCAACTCCCGGAGTTCACTCAGGCTCACGTCCATCGAGTCAGTGATGCCATCCAGCCATCTCATCCTCGGTCGTCCCCTTCCCCTCCCGCCCCCAATCCCTCCCAGCATCAGAGTCTTTTCCAATGAGTCAATTCTTCGCATGAGGTGGCCAAAGTACTGGAGTTTCAGCCTTAGCATCATTCCTTCCAAAGAAATCCCAGGGTTGATCTCCTTCAGAACGGACTGGATGGATCTCCTTGCAGTCCAAGGGACTCTCAAGAGTCTTCTCCAACACCACAGTTCAAAAGCATCAATTCTTCAGCGCTCAGCTTTCTTCACAGTCCAACTCTCACATCCATACATGACTACTGGAAAAACCATAGCCTTGACTAGACGGACCTAGTCACTATCTTAATTTTTTTTTTTTTTTAAGGAATAGAGAATTAACAAATTTATGTGTGCTAAATTCTTTATCATGTCCAATTCTTTGTGACGCTATGAACTGCAAACCCCAGGCTCGTCTGTCCATGGGATTCTCCAGGGAAGAATACTGGAGTGGGTTGCCATGCCTTCCTCCAGAGGATCTTCCCAACCAGGGGTCAAACCCACGTCTCTTATTTCTACTGCATTGGCAGGTGGATTCTTTACCAGTAGCACCACCTGGGAAGCCCTAAAAAATTTATAGTGGAAATTATTTCCATTAAAAAAAATGTGTAGATTAGATTATTTAATTTTCCTATCTGAGAATACTGTAGTAAAATTTAAGCACAAGAGTAAGACTGCTAAAATCCCTTAGGTTTATAACAATTTGAGGGGAAATGGTTCTTTGGAAACTACCACTGAAGATCAGTTTTATCTAGCTATAAAATGAATTAAAGGAGTGACTTAAACATTAACTGTTACCCCCTTTTGTTTTGACAAAGAACATCAAAGATACTCATGGAAATATTATAAGATATATGTATAGATAGGTTTAAAGATTCAGTGTTCACCACTTCCCAGGTGGCTCAGTGGTTAAGAATCCAGTTGCCAACGCAGGAGATGCAGGAGACTCAGGTTTGATCCCTGGGTCAGGAAGATCCCCTGAAAGAGGAAATGGCAACCCACTCCAGTATCTTTGCCTGGAAAAATCCCATGGAGAGGAGCCTGGCACACTACAGTTCATAGGGTCTCAAAAGTCAGATGTGACTGAGCGAATGAGCATGCAGCACAATTTAACAAAACAATGTAAATAAAATTTCTAGACATTTACTTTTCTAAACACAACTTCCGTGCTTTGTTTTATGTGTACAGTTATGAGCTTATGACAATGTCTTCTATTTTAACTCGCTGTATATGTTTTCCAGTGAATGATATCCAGGTGGATGATTATAGAATCCAGGTTGATGCGCCTAGCAAGAAACCCAGCTCCTTTGGTAAGACTCTGTTTTAATTATTGCCAGAAAAATATTATCATGGTAACAATAGAAGAATGTGTATGAGCACTATGTTTTCTAGAAAATTATACAGCTTGTTCTTTAATAATGGATCTGATGAAATGCTGAGTATTTCAGTATTTATACAGAATATTTCAGTATTTATATCAGTCCTATTATTTCAGAAATAACAGTAGATGAAATACTGAGATTTAAAACTGCTTAAGATCTTTAGTTCCAGAAAAATGATAATTTTCCTAATCTATTTTAAAGTATGCTTTGAAGTAGGTTTTTGATTACATATCATATGAAAACTTTTACATGATACTTCAGTTCAGTTCAGTCGCTCAGTCGCGTCCGACTCTGCGACCCCATGAATTGCAGCACGCCAGTCCTCCCTGTTCATTACCAACTCTCGGAGTTCACTCAGACTCACATCCATCGAGTCAGTGATGCCATCCAGCCATCTCATCCTCAGTCGTCCCCTTCTCCTCCTGCCCCCAATCCCTCCCAGCATCAGAGTCTTTTCCAATGAGTCAATTCTCTTCGCATGAGGTGGCCAAAGTGCTGGAGTTTCAGCTGTAGCATCATTCCTTCCAAAGAAATCCCAGGGCTGATCTCCTTCAGAATGGACTGGTTGGATCTCCTTGCAGTTCAAGGGACTCTCAAGAGTCTTCTCCAACACCACAGTTCAAAAGCATCAATTCTTCGGCGCTCAGCCTTCTTCACAGTTCAACTCTCACATCCATACATGACCACAGGAAAAACCATAGCCTTGACTAGAAGGACCTTAGTCAGCAAAGTAATGTCTCTGCTTTTGAAAATACTATCTAGGTTGGACATAACTTTTCTTCCAAGAAGTAAGCATCTTCTAATTTCATGGCTGCAGTCACCATCAGCAGTGATTTTGGAGCCCAAAAAAATAAAGTCTGGCACTGTTTCCACTGTTTCCCCATCTATTTCCCATGAAGTGATGGGACCAGATGCCATGATCTTCGTTTTCTGAATGTTGAGCTTTAAGCCAACTTTTTCACTCTCCTCTTTCACTTTCATCAAGAGGCCTTTTAGCTCCTCTTCACTTTCTGCCATAAGGGTGGTGTCATCTGCATATCTGAGGTTATTGATATTTCTCCCGGCAATCTTGATTCCAGCTTGTGTTTCTTCCAGTCCAGCGTTTCTCATGATGTACTCTGAATGTTGACAATATACAGCCTTGACGGACTCCTTTTCCTATTTGGAACCAGTCTGTTGTTCCATGTCCAGTCCTAACTGTTGCTTCCTGACCTGCATACAGATTTCTCAAGAGGCAGGTTAGGTGGTCTGGTATTCCCATCTCTTTCAGAATTTTCCACAGTTTATTGTGATCCACACAGTCAAAGGCTTTGGCATAGTCGATAAAGCAGAAATAGATGTTTTTCTGGAACTCTCTTGCTTTTTCCATGATCCAGTGGATGTTGGCAATTTGATCTCTGGTTCCTCTGCCTTTTCTAAAACCAGCTTGAACATCAGGGAGTTCACGGTTCACGTATTGCTGAAGCCTGGCTTGGAGGATTTTGAGCATTACTTTACTAGCATGTGAGATGAGTGCAATTGTGCGGTAGTTGGAGCATTCTTTGGCATTGCCTTTCTTTGGAACTGGAATGAAAACTGACCTTTTCCAGTCCTGTGGCCACTGCTGAGTTTTCCAAATTTGCCGGCATATTGAGTGCAGCACTTTCACAGCATCATCTTTCAGGAATTGAAAAAGCTCCACTGGAATTCCATCACCTCCACTAGCTTTGTTTGTAGTGATGCTTTCTAAGGCCCACTGGACTTCACATTCCAAGATGTCTGGCTCTAGATGAGTGATCACATCATCATGATTATCTGGGTCATGAAGATCTCTTTTGTACAGTTCTTCCATGTATTCTTGCCACCTCTTCTTAATATCTTCTGTTTCTGTTAGGTCCATACCATTTCTGTCCTTTATCAAGCCTCAGTGCCTAATTGTAAATGTTTGTGATGGCAGCCTAGAATGGTTTTAAATTGGGCCTAGCATTGGCCTAGGTCTCTGGTGTCAGTCACAGGAGAGATTAGGAATTTGGTGACTAACCATCCTTAAGGTTAAGTCACTCTGAGGGACTTTTCTTTTGGAGGTATGCAGAACTCTTTTTCTGGACTCTATCCTATCAACATATTTGTAAAATTTAAAGAAACATACAGGAAATATGACCGCAAAAATGCAGAACTGTGAAAATTCTGGGAAACATAACCAGACACAACAAATATCTAGACAGAAACCACCTGAAAAGTTGGTAGTTAATGGGACGAATGTAAGTCCTTACTAAATTTAAAAAATCACATGTGCTCATTCAGAAATTGAAGATTTTGCTTAGAAGTAGTCCATATAATATTGTTAAATGTAAAGTTTGCATTGTTCAAATAATTGCAACTTTAAGGTGAAAAGAGACATACTGTCTCCACCCCAGTCTTGTGTCAGAAACAGATGTGGTTCTGAATGTCTTTGAGCATCTTTCTTTACAAAAAACAAATAAGCAAGCAAAACTTCTGCCCTTATGGATTTAAGAGACTGTAATACTGACTGATTTGTCTAGAATGAGGAATATAGACCTACATTGACCTGATTATGTTTATGGACTTGTTTCAGCCCTGAATGCAATACATTAGAAGTCACCACACTGTGACTTGGAAGGACTGGAAAGAGTAAGATGTGAGACCTAAGAGAGAACATTATATATGCTCTTGGTGGTTGAAACACTGTCCTGTGAAAGGAGAATTAAATGCTATACATGCCTCACTCAGCCCTCTCTATTTCCATCTTCCCTATTCACACACCCGGACATGGTTCCTTATCTCCCTCAACCCAGCTGAAGAATCAGGTTTATTGAATGAAATCTAAACAGATTTCTTTCTGTATAAGTGTTTCTTTTTAATGTGAGGTCTTCAAAAATGGATGAGTGCCTCAGGGACTAAAGTCCCCAAATTGTAGGCACTGACGCAGTATTCCAGTAGCACTTGTGATGTCATAAAGGGCATGCAAAATTTCAGAGGGAGTTAGACACTATGGTATATTCAAAATGCTTTCAGGTTCTTAGATTTTATAATTAGAGCAGTGAGTTCAATACCAAATGAAAAGAGTCTAATTTTTAAATACTACTTTGTAATAATGATAATCCTAAATATCTTTGTACTTCTAATTTTTTATCTGTGAAATTAAGTAATTTCACTGTATTGTTTCTTTGTGTCCTTCCGGCCCTGTGTCTTTCAGTGACAGTTTATTTTATCCAATTAAATATCCCATGTTGAAAAACACGCTAACTCTTATTGCTGTGAAAGATGTGAAAGTTAACAACAAATATATTATTGAATGTAAAGATACGTGTGATAAATATATCTACACGTGAAATTAGTTTTTAACGTGTTTCGATTATTTTTGTTTGGGTTACTTTACTAATTCAAATAGAGATCATTAGCTATTTACCATTAAAGTGAATAGAGTAGGTTAGGAGATGGTTTTGCCTTGGAGTATAATACTTGATTTTTAGCAGGCATACTAGAAAAATAGAAAGGGGAAAATACAGAAAAATGTGAGAAAATAATGTTTTAAATACTCTCTGCTAAATGTCCTCCCTAAGTTTTTATGTAGATGCACATTAAAAAGTATATTAAACAAATTAATTGTTTTAAAAGCATATCATTAACTAAGGAAGCAGTAACATTCACACCATAAATTTAAAGGGAAACAATGTTAAGAGATTTTTTTTAATTTCAAATAATAGATATTTGGGGGATAGTTCTTTCATAGTAACTGCATTTAAAATTAGGGCACATGGTCTCCCTTTTTGTCTAGAGAACTATTTTATTTTGGGGGGGTTTGTATTTGCTTCAAAATCTAAATTCCTCTAGCTATTTTGACCCCTAACCCTCTTTTCCTGGGAGCCTTCTCTTATTCTTTTGCTTTGCAGCATTCCTAATTTAAAACATGAAACAGTGTTGCAATAACTCCTCTCCAGTGGCTTAAACATGTAAAGGATAACAATGAAGCTCTGCCTCTAATCTTCCTAAAACCTACATGATCCCATGTCTGCTCCATCCAAGATGAGGCAGGTGGAGATGCAGCTGTTCCCTTTCCATCATCTAAGACCTAGATGATCCCTCCTCCATCCCATCCAGCAGCCGAGCGTAGGAAGGCAATTGTGCCCCAATTGTGCCCCCAAACATAGATTATCCCTCCCTCGACCCTTCACAAAAGGCTTTGTGGAGGTCTATAAAGACACTCTTGATATTCCAAATTAAAAAGTATTACATCCATCACTGCTTGCAATTATATTAATACATGTTACAATAATTTAAGAAACTACAGTTCAATGTTTACAGTAAAACCTTGTTGAAGGTTTTAGCAAATGTAAAAGGTTCTCTGTAGTGTTAGATTCTTTTGAAAAGATGTAAATCCTTTAAGATTTTGCTTCAGCATACAGTGATAGAACATGCCCCACAATACAAATAGAATAGCATTCATTTAAAATTTTTGTCATTGAAAATAATCCTTAGGTATTTGAATATTCCAAAAATACAGTGAGATTGTGTTATTGTTAAGTGAAATATTTGCAAATATAATTTTAATGTTTCTCTTTCTGATGATGATAGAAAAACAGTTTAGAAACATTGCTGAATGTTACTAGAAAATGATTTGGTAATTTTTAAAATTGCTATTCTCAACCACAATGTTGCAAATTAGCATGAGAATATGTTTTTTCCAGTGAACCTTCTTGACTCAAGATATTTTAATGCTTATTAAGCACAAGTGTTAGTCGCTCAGTTGTGTCCGACTCTTTGCGACCCCATGGACTGTAGCCCGCCTCTCCAGGCAAGACTACTGGAGTGGGTTGCCATTTCTTTCTCCATATTAAGCACAACTGAGGTTTAATTTTCTCCTTTCGTTTCTGTATTTCAATATTAATAGGCTCCTGCTTTGCAAGCAGGTTCTTTACTGTCTGAGCCACCAGGAAAGCCCAATAGGCTACACGGGTGACCTCAAAGATTGAAACATGCTCTTCCTTAAAGAGGTTTTTATAAATGTTTTGTAAGCATGCCCCTGTGCACAAGTGAGAGAAAATTATTTGAGTTTGATTTATTGTTCTGAATTATGAGGCTCTCCTTGTAGTTACAAGAAATGTATCCTCCGTACATGCAGGAGAGAAATAATTCTAACACAATATCTCTCAATGTATGCAGTTCTATGTGTGATCTTCAGGATTAAAGGCTGTCAGAACTGCTGTTTGACTTCTTGGTGCGATTGGCACTATAATAAAGTGGATAAGAGAAATGACTCTGCGTCTGAAGACTTGGGCTCAAATCCTGTTTCTTCCACTTACCACCTGTGCAACCTTAAAATAATTCTTAACCTCTCTGAACCTTACTTTTTCCTGCTACAAAAAGAGGATGGTAGTAATATAGTGCTTACCTCATAGGCTTCATTGTGAGGTGAAATCATTCAATATACACAGCTTGCTTAGGACAGTGGCTGATACCTCTTCAGTGCTACATAAATATGATTCATCATTTTTAACCCATATGATTCAGAGCAAACAAGCCTTAGTTCCCAGGCCTTAGTTTGTCACCTCTAAAATAAGTCTTTGTAAGTTCCCATTTGCAGGAAAAGGTGATACTTCAGCCACTTACAAAATCTCTAATTATTCAGATAAAGTGCTTCAGCACATATACTATAATAAAATGATAATCAACTGTTAAAAGAGAATTCACAGTAGAACTAAATTAATACATATATGGAAACTTAAACAGTTCAAATGTGTTTCCTAGAAACAAAGAATACTGGTATGAAGTATTGTGGGGCTTTGGGACAAAAGAATTTTGAGTAATTTTTCTTTACATTTTATAATATTTCCAACTTTATAGATTTTCAGAGTTCTCCTGTCATTTTCCCATTTATTAAAGATTGAGCATTTGATAATCACTTTTGATCACTTCTCTCCTAGTCAGTCATTAAATTTTGTTACTTTCTTTGATGAAATGACCATTCTCATCTTTTCCATTTTCAATCTTACCTATTTTGTTCAGACTATCATTCCTTGATGTTTAGATTACCTCAGCAATCATATGTCATCCAAACTGGGATGCTAATGAAAAAGTAGGTTGCTAAAAATCATTTATTTATTTACAATATATATTTACAGATAGAAAGGATTGTGATTTTGGCAGATAAATAACATAGTTTTATTTTAAAGTGTATTACAATTTTTCAAAAATCATATATATGTTGGAATATGATATACCGAAAAACTAAGTATGAACTAGTGCTATCTCAGGCAAACCAGACGTTATAGACCATCCCGTTCAGTTCAGTCGCTCAGTGGTGTCTGACTCTGTGACCCCATGAACCACAGCACACCAGGCTTCCCTCTCCATCACCAACACCCGGAGCTTGCTCAAACTCATGCCCATTGAGTCGGTGATGACACCCAACCATCATATCCTCCCTCTGTCATCCCCTTCCCCTCCTGCCTTCAGTTTTTTCCCCTTCCATAAGGAAGACTTCTTCCTCTCTCTCCCCCTTGGCTTTTTATTTTGATTCATTTAATAATTAAATTGATTTTTGTGTCAGCTCTGACTTACTGACTAGATGGCAAGTTTTTTTTAAAGGAAGAAACAATGGATTTTGTATTTTGTAGACTCCCCTCCTCCGGTGTTTATCCCACTGTTAGGCACTGGAGAAATGACTTATATATTTTTATTTATTTATTTTGTAATCCACAGTTACAACAGAAAGAATAAATGATGGTTAAAAGAATGCTGATCACACTTACTGATGTGTTTTTGAACATTGTCGGCATTCATGCTCCATGCTCATTCTAGGATTATATACCATTTTATGCATATGCTGATATTGTGCTTTTGATATTTCTTTAATATTTATATGGCATGTGTACAGATGCCTTCCATTCTGTACCATTAATAACATTTGAATAATGTTTAATATTTATACAGAGAGAGTTAATATATTCCTCTCCATATATCTCTTTGGTAAATGTCTAAATAGCAAAGAAAAACTAATGTTTTCAAGTATTTCTATTGGTTCTGAACCTTTTGAGTAGACCTGACTCATTCATGAAAAAACTAAGTTATCCCACTTCTCACAGCTGACATTATTCTGCATATCAACTGTAAATAGCTGCCTTAGGACTACTCCAGTTACATGATATTTTGGAAAAAAAAAATCTTTGACTGTATTTCGAAAGACTATTGCCAGCCCAGTCTGATACTTGTTGTCTGGCTGAGAAAAGGAACATCTCTATACCTGACCTAGTCCCATGTTGCTTCCTCCAGCCTCCTACTGGGTGGTATTCTGAAGGCCATTTGGGTACCTGGAACTCTGTCTCTCTCCTGACTGTATTCACTGTATGACATAGTGCCAGATTCCATATATATTTATTTGCGAAAAAAATTGGTAGAAAAGAAACACACAACACATAGATCTTTTAAATTTTTTTTGCTTCTCATTAGCCTTCTGTAAGGGGTATTACACTCACAAATTGCCTGCCTGACACCAAACACCATTACTGATATAGTCAATTTAATATTTGAAAGATAACTTTGTCACCTATTTGGCCTTTTGTTGAAAATTTGATTATATAAAGAAAAATATTACAACCATAGACACTTTGGAAAGAAAATAATCCCCATCAAGTAAAGATTTACGCATGTAGCTATATACCACAGTTAATCGCTAAGCTCTGTCAACAACTCTTGAAAACCCCAATCAACAACTCATATCCATAGTCCCAAAGAAAATATCTTATTTTTCATATGGTGCTCTCAGATCAAAAGACACAGAAACTTCCCTCATAATCTAAACATGTCTACATGATGAAACTGGTGCCATTGAGCTGGCTTTACAAAAATAGATAAAAACTTGTGGTAAGTATCCATCAGACCTCTTGCTTCCTGGCAGGAGCGAGGTGAGAAATAAAAATGTAGCACTGCATCTCTGCCAAGACGGCGGCCATCCAAGCACAGTCACCCTAGGCAACCACTGACTACTTTTTGCCAATCCTTTTCTTCCTGGCCCATCTCTGGTTTTAACAAGGATAAATTTTTTTTTTTTTTATCATAAGATTTTATTGTAAGATTCCTCCAGAGAAGTCTTACAGATGCCTTTAAAAGAGAACATTCACAGACCTCCATTTTGTGAATATTAATTTTGTATGAACAAGTAAAAAGGTAGGAATAAATTTCTTAGGCATGTGACCATTATACAACTCTCAATCAAGCTTCAGTTCAGTTCAGTTGCTCAGTTGTGTCCAACTCTTTGTGACCCCATGGACTGCAGCTCACTAGGCCTCCTTGTCCATCACCAACTCCCAGAGCCTACTCAAACTCATGTCCAACATGTTGGTGATGTCATCCAACCATCTCACCCTCTGTCGTCCCATTCTTCCCCTGCCTTCAATCTTTCCCAGCAAGAGGGTCTTTTCAAGTGAGTTATTTCTTGAGATCAAGTGGCCAAAGTATTGGAGTTTCAGCTTCAGCATCAGTCCGTTCAATGAATATTCAGAGCTGATTTCCTTTAGGATTGACTGGTTGGATCTCCTTGCAGTCCAAGGGACTCTCGAGTCTTCTCCTACACCACAGTTCAAAAGCATTAATTCTTTGGTGCTTAGCTTTCTTTATAGTCCAACTCTCGCATCCATACATGACTACTGGAAAACCCATAGCTTTGACTAAACGGACCTTTGTTGTCAAAGTAATGTCTCTGCTTTTTAATACTGAGTACTCTTGCCTGGAAAATCCCATGGATGGAGGAGCCTGGTAGGCTGCAGTCCATGGGGTCGCTAAGAGTCGGACACGACTGAGCGACTTCACTTTGACTTTTCACTTTCATGCATTGGAGAAGGAAATGGCAACCCACTCCAGTATTCTTGCCTAGAGAATCCCAGGGATGGGGAGCCTGGTGGGCTGCTGTCTATGGGGCCACACAGAGTCAGACACGACTGAAGCGACTTAGCAGCAGCAGGTTGATCATTGCTTTTCTTCCAAGGAGCAAGTGTCTTTTAATTACATGGCTGCAGTCACTATCTGCAGTGATTTTGGAACCCAAAAAGGTAAAGTCTGTCACTGTTTCCATTATTTCCCCATCTATCTGCCATGAAGTGATGGGACCAGATGCCTTGATCTTAGTTCTCTGAATGTTGAGCTTTAAGCCAACTTTTTCATTCTCTTCTTTCACTTTCATCAGGAGGCTCTTTAGTTCTTCTTCACTTTCTGCCGTAAGGATGATGTCATCTGTGTATCTGGGGTTATTGATATTTCTCCTGGCAGTCTTGATTCCAGCTTGTGCTTCATCCAGCCCAGCATTCCTCATGATGTACTCTGCATATAAGTTAAATAAACAGTATGACAATATACAGCCTTGATGTACTTCTTTCCTGATTTGGAACCAGTCTATTGTTCCATGTCCAGCTCTAACTGTTGCTTCTTGACCTACATACAGATGTCTCAGGAGGCAGGTCAGGTAGTCTGATAGTCCCATCTCTTTCAGAATTTTCCACAGTTTGTTGTGATCCGCACATTCAAAGGCTTTGGTGTAGTCAATAAAGCAAGAGTAGATGTTTTTCTGGAACTCTCTTGCTTTTTTGATGATCCAGTGGATGTTGGTAATTGGATCTCTTGTTCCTCTGCCTTTTCTAAATCCAGCTTGAACATCTGGAATTTCATTCACATATAAATACAATACAAACTACAAATAAATTATAATGATAATAAACAATAAGATATAAATTAATACTACTAATTGATTTATTTAATGGCACATGGTTTTTGCTAATAGGGAAAAATCTCTATAACATGATTTTGGTATGGACTGCTATAGAACAGGAATGAAATAGGAACTGGTTAGAAAAGCTTATGCCATTCTGCTGCTTCTGCTAAGTCGCTTCAGTCATGTCCGACTCTGTGCGACCCCAGAGACGGTAGCCCACCAGGCTTCCCTGTCCCTGGGATTCTCCAGGCAAGAACACTGGAGTGGGTTGCCATTTCCTTCTCCAATGCATGAAAGTGAAAAGTGAAAGTGAAGATACTCAGTCGTATCTGACTCTTAGTGACCCCATGGACTGCAGCCTACCAGGCTCCTGCATCCATGGGATTTTCCAGGCAAGAGTACTGGAGTGGGGTGCCATTGCCTTCTCCTGTGCCATTCTAGGTTGTGTGTATTTTTTTTACTGCCCTTTTTCTATTTGAATGCTGGACAATCTTTACAGGAATGAGCTTGAAAAGCATTGATATAACATGTGTAGTGTAGGGGAATCTCAAATTTATCTTTCCTAGGGACTCAGAAGAATGAGCTTTCTAGTTTATCACCTATTAATTCTACTAAATAAATGTGACTGACTAGAGCAGATATGATCAGAGAGGGCGTAAAATCCTAAAACTTTGGTCTAATTCTAGAATCTGCCCAGGTTGAACATCACAACCCAATAATTCTTGCCCTTCAAATATTCGAACCCTCTGTATGCTGTTTGACTCAGACTGTTACTTACAAAACTTTCCAGCCTTCTTGTTTGATAAACCTGCTTTGTTAGGCATCTTTGTCCTGTTCAGACTTATTAAATTCCAACTCCATTCATATAACTGAGGGTAAGAAGCATCTAAGATACTCTGAACCTGAGCTTCAAAGAAGACAGACTTTGAGACTCAAATGTAAAGGGGAACTTGTGACTACTTTCATTTTACCTGATAATAATTAAAATATCTTTGCTCAATTATTTTTATTTTCTAGTTAGTTTTTAGAGTTTTTCTATGACATACCATAGCCATTAAATGCATTGGCTTTATGGGCAGAAAAATATGGGTTTAAATTCCAGTTCTGCTATTTGCAGACTCTGCCTCTGGCCTTGAAAAAAATTATAATACTCTCAGCCTCAAGTTCCTCATTTGTTATATGTGAAGAGTAATATCTCATAAAATTTTTGTGAAGATTGTGATGACTAAACTCAGTATTTAGCACAAATAACTCAAAGGCATTAATATTTAAGTTTTTTATGGTAGTGGTATCTGTGATTATCCAGTATCAACAGAGGTTTATAGCCAGAAAAAAAATATAATCAGGCGTACCATTTGTATACATTTTATTACATTTGTATTACATTTTATAATAATTTTTAATACAACTAAAGTATGTAACCTTGAAACTTCTTCATTTAATATACTTAATACTATGATTATCTGAAATAACATAAAGCATTTGTAAAATTCAAACATAATTATAAAACACCAATATATGTTTTATGTCTTTGGATCTTATTTCTAATCAAAGGAATACCAAACCTGTGTTTCCAACTTAATCTTATGACTTGAAGTACGGATTTGTTATACTTTTAAATTTTGGTTCAGTTCCACATACAGAGTGTCTCCTATATGAGGATTTGTCTTGCAGACCAGGAGTCTAATAATAGTAAACAGAAGGTGGTTTTGTCCTTTATTGGCATGCCTGGAAAATAGGGGCATCTGTAGATGTTTTCAGTGTCTACTATATGCTCAGACAGAGACCTGAACAAGTGTTAAGGGAGGATAAAGTCTTGATGTTGTACTTCCATTGAAGAATGTCAAAATTAAAATTTTCTTTCTTCTCAAAACTTGGGTTTTATCTTCTAACATCTTGGACTTGTTTGCCTTGATGCTAGCTAATCCACAGGCATAGTTCACAATTCTGTCTTCATTCAGAGAAATTTTCTGAAGTATGATGTTCAGTTGCTCAGCCATGTCAGATTCTTTGTGACTCCATGGACTGTAGCCTGGCAAGCTCCTCTGTCCATGGAATTTTCCAGGCAAGAATACTGGAGTGGGTTGCCATTTCTTCCTCCAGGGGATCTTCCCGACCCAGGGATCGAATCTGTGTCTGCTGAGTCTCCTGCATTAGCAGACAGATTCTTTTAACATGCCACCTGGGAAGCCATTTTCTAAAGTAAAGCCACACTGAAATAAAGCCATGATTACAAAATTACAAATTTGGAAACTATTGACTATATTTTATAATATAATTACATTTCAAAATACATTAGAAAACATTCTATCTTCTAAGTCAACTAATCTAGAAATAATAGAATTTGCCTTCTCTTTATCTGTCTCCCAACCCACATTCACTCTGGTGCTTAATTTTAGCCATTGCTGCTCTAACTGCTATAGTTAGGGTTCTCTTATGCTCTGCTCTTTTTCATGTCTCCTACTGGATTCAGCTGCCACATACCTGGTTGAATTTGCTTTATGTATAAAGATAGATAATAATTGCCTTTTTTATCCTTTTATATGTTCAGTCATTTTTAATGTCTACATCATAAAATCAAATATGTTAGTATTCAAGGACCTGAAAATTTGGTCTGAATTTGCTGCTCAAAGAAAAGATTTGGTATTCAGTTCCATGAAACAATCTCAGAAAACAAAAAGAAATTTCTTCAACAAGTGATGAGGTGGTTCCTAAAACCTAAGTTGGTTGGCATGTAAATAGTACACATGGACATCACCAGATGGTGAACACCAAAATCAGACTGGTTATATTCTTTGCAGCCAAAGATGGAGAAGCTCTATACAGTCAGCAAAAACAAGACCGGGAGCTGACTGTGGCTTAGATCATGAACTCCTTATTGCCAAATTCAGATTTAAACTGAAGAAAGTGGGGAAAACCACTAGACCATTCAGGTATGACCTAAATCAAATCCCTTATGACTATACAGTGGAAGTGAGAAATAGAATTAAGGGACTATATGTGATAGACAAAGTGCCTAATGACCTATGGACAGAGGTGCGTGACGCTACAGGAGACAGGAATCAAGACCATCCCCAGTAAAAAGAAATGCAAAAAAGCAAAATGGCTGTCTGAGGAGGCCTTGAAATAACTATGAAAAGAAGGGAAGCGAAAAACAAAGGAGAAAAGGAAAGATATACCGATCTGAATGCAGAGTTCCAAAGAATAGTAAGGAGAGATAAGAAAGCCTTCTTCAGCAATCAATGCAAAGAAATAGAGGAAAATAAACAAATAGGAAAGACTAGGGATCTCTTCAAGAAAATTAGAGATAGCAAGGGAACATTTCATGGAATGATGGGCTCAATAAAGGACAGAAATGGTATGTACCTAACAGAAGCAGAAGATATTAAGAAGAGGTGGCAAGAATATACAGAAGAACTGTACAAAAAAGATCTTCATGAACCAGATAATCACGATAGTGTGATCACTCACCTAGAGCCAGACATCCTGGAATGTTAAGTCAAGTGGGCCTTAGAAAGTGTCACTATGAACCAAAGCTAGTGGAGGTGATGGAATTCCAGTTGAGTTATTTCAAATCCTAAAAGATGATGCTATGAAAGTGCTGCACTCAATATGACAGCAAATTTGGAAAACTCAGCAGGGGCCAGAGGAATGGAAAAGGTCAGTTTTCATTCCAATGCCAAGGAATGCTCAAACTACCACACAATTGCACTCATCTCACACGCTAGTAAAGTAATGCTCAAAATTCTCCAAGCCAGGCTTCAGCAATATGTGAACTGTGAACTTCCTGATGTTCAAGCTGGTTTTAGAAAAGGCAGAGGAAACAGAGGTCAAATTGCCAACATCTGATGTATGAACACCAAAATCAGACTGGTTATATTCTTTGCAGCCAAAGATGGAGAAGCTCTATACAGTCAGCAAAAACAAGACCGGGAGCTGACTGTGGCTTAGATCATGAACTCCTTATTGCCAAATTCAGATTTAAACTGAAGAAAGTGGGGAAAACCACTAGACCATTCAGGTATGACCTAAATCAAATCCCTTATGACTATACAGTGGAAGTGAGAAATAGAATTAAGGGACTATATGTGATAGACAAAGTGCCTAATGACCTATGGACAGAGGTGCGTGACGCTACAGGAGACAGGAATCAAGACCATCCCCAGTAAAAAGAAATGCAAAAAAGCAAAATGGCTGTCTGAGGAGGCCTTGAAATAACTATGAAAAGAAGGGAAGCGAAAAACAAAGGAGAAAAGGAAAGATATACCGATCTGAATGCAGAGTTCCAAAGAATAGTAAGGAGAGATAAGAAAGCCTTCTTCAGCAATCAATGCAAAGAAATAGAGGAAAATAAACAAATAGGAAAGACTAGGGATCTCTTCAAGAAAATTAGAGATAGCAAGGGAACATTTCATGGAATGATGGGCTCAATAAAGGACAGAAATGGTATGTACCTAACAGAAGCAGAAGATATTAAGAAGAGGTGGCAAGAATATACAGAAGAACTGTACAAAAAAGATCTTCATGAACCAGATAATCACGATAGTGTGATCACTCACCTAGAGCCAGACATCCTGGAATGTTAAGTCAAGTGGGCCTTAGAAAGTGTCACTATGAACCAAAGCTAGTGGAGGTGATGGAATTCCAGTTGAGTTATTTCAAATCCTAAAAGATGATGCTATGAAAGTGCTGCACTCAATATGACAGCAAATTTGGAAAACTCAGCAGGGGCCAGAGGAATGGAAAAGGTCAGTTTTCATTCCAATGCCAAGGAATGCTCAAACTACCACACAATTGCACTCATCTCACACGCTAGTAAAGTAATGCTCAAAATTCTCCAAGCCAGGCTTCAGCAATATGTGAACTGTGAACTTCCTGATGTTCAAGCTGGTTTTAGAAAAGGCAGAGGAAACAGAGGTCAAATTGCCAACATCTGATGTATCATCAAAAAAGCAAGAGAGTTCCAGAAAAAACATCTATTTCTGCTTTACTGAATATGCTAAAGACTTTGATTGTGTGGATCACAATAAACTGTTGAAAATTCTGAAAGAGCTAGGAATACCAGACCACCTGATCTGCCTCTTGAGAAACCTGTATGCGGGTCAGGAAGCAACAGTTAGAACTGGACATGGAACAACAGACTTGTTCAAATAGGAAAAGGAGTCCGTCAAGGCTGTATATTGTCATCCTGCTTATTTAACTTATATGCAGAGTACATCATGAGAAATGCTGGGATGGAGGAAGCACAGGCCGGAATCAAGACTGCTGGGAGAAATATCAATAACCTCAGATATTCAGATGACACCACCCTTATGGCAGAAAGTGAAGAAGAACTAAAGAGCCTCTTGATGAAAGTGAAGGAAGAGAGTGAAAACGTTGGCTTAATACTCAGCATTCAGAAAACTAAGATCATGGCATCCAGTCCTATCACTTCAATGCAAATAGATGGGGAAACAGTGGAAACAGTGGCTGACTTTATTTTTCTGGGCTCCAAAGTCACTGCAGATGGTATTGCAGCCATGAAATTAAAAGACACTTACTCCTTGAAAGGAAAGTTATGACCAACCTAGACAGTATATTAAAAAGCAGAGACATTACTTTGTCAACAAAGTTCTGTCTAGTCAAGGCTATGGCTTTTCCAGTAGTCATGTATGGATGTGAGAGTTGGACTATAAAGAGAGCTGAGCCCCAAAGAACTGATACTTTTGAACTGTGGTGTTGGAGAAGACTCTTGAGAATGCCTTGGACTGCAAGGAGATCCAACCAGTCCATCCTAAAGGAGATCAGTCCTGGGGGTTCATTGAAAGGACTGACGTTGAAGCTGAAACTCCAATACTTTGCGAAGAGTTGACTCATTTGAAAAGACCCTGATGCTGGGAAAGATTGTGGGTAGGAGGAGAAGGGGATGACAGAGGATCAGATGGCTGGATGGCATCACTGACTCGATGGACGTGAGTCTGAGTGAACTCCGGGAGTTGGTGATGGACAGGGAGGCCTGGCGTGCTGCGGTTCATGGTGTCACAAAGAGTCAGACACGACTGAGAGGCTGAGGTGAACTGAAAATAATACATAAACAGAGCCTCCACATAAAGATTAATGTAAGTACAAAATTAAAGGTTTACTGTATAAATTTAAAGCTATTTCATAAGCCAGTTTACACATAAAACTGGCTTTTGGAGCATCATCCTATAGTTTAGCAGTCATATCAACTGCAATTCCTGGCAGAATATGAATCTATTCTGAATTCTGAAATATCATAGACCCTCTAAATGGAAACTATCCAACTTGCTATTAATGGTGAAGTCGACTGCATTTTGTTATTAAATTCCCTTTGAAAATGAACAGAAGTCAGGTTAGTGTCTTTTATTCAATCTTAAATTTCCACAAATTATAATCTAGACCAAAATATCACATTGTGCAACTACTTCAAAACCTTTATATTTTCTTTCATTGTAGATGTCAAAGTCTATATTTTGAATAGGTGAGTGCCTTGTGTTTATCTAGAATAAATATGTTAATTGAAAATAGTCAGGTTTATCTCCTGAAAGGGAGCAAAAAATTTCTATTTCTTCACCTTTAGAGGTTGAATCAGATGATACTCAAGGACTCAGTAAATATGGAGCTATAATGTCCTTGAGAAACCATCTGCTTCATTATTTTAATTCTGTTTTTTATACTAGATTAATTCAATGATAGTCTTAACTGCATCAGGCTTAAATGATTTTAGGAGAAATAATTTATGTAGTGGGTATAATTCATGTTTCTGAAGAGTAATGTCCTTTAAAAACTTCCCAACTGATGGTGATTTATTGCATTACTAAAAACATAATTTTTAAAAAATTTTGAAATATTGAGTTGGCCAAAAAGTTCACTTGAGGTTTTGCATAAGATGTTATACAAAAACCCAAATGAAAAAGAAAAAGAAATCTTTGGCTTACCCAATACAGCCTTTTAGTGATTAATGTCAAGCTATAACTCCCTATCAAAATGTTATTATCTCTCTATATTAACCTGGGTCAAATGTGAGTTGAGTCTGATGATCTGTTTAGGTAGTGATTAAAATAGGACAAACAAATGAGATAGTCATTGGATCAGTCATGGAGAAATACTTTCTGAGTGGGAGCTGCTATGCGGTAAGAGAGACAGTTAAGTCTGCACACCAGATCCCAGACTGTCAGAAGCAGCATTCCACATATCCTCTGGTTCAGAAGTCATAAAGAGCTTCAGGCAGAGGTAATCTGATGCTTGGGGCAGTTCAGCAGCTGGTGAAACTCTTTGATGAATCTGTACTGTCACGTCTGTTTGCTTTCAAACTTATCCCCTGCATTATTCTTGCTCTTTCCCTTGGTTTCTGAGTAGTTTGGTCAGTGGCAAACTGTTGGAAGACTGGGTGCCTAAAGGAAGACAGAGAAGTACGTCTCTCCACCAAAAGTGTGGTATATGCTCCATGGTTTCAGATAAGACCAGGCGTGTTCTGGGTGGTATGGCCAGAGACGCTCCATGGTTTCAGATCCCAGTGGAGAGACTGTTTTGGTTCTAGCTTTCAAGTGATGTTCCAGGCTCCTGGTCTATGATAGCAGAGGCACATTCCTTGTTACCCTTAATCTAGGAACTATAGCCCCAGATATACTATGCCAATTTGTCCTCACTTTGAAATAATACTGATTTTGTTATGGGGCCAGTTTTACTTTAGGTTGTGTGTTTGGCAAAAAGAGATGATTTGTTCCCTGTAATCAGAAATTTCTGTCTGTCCTGGAATAAGAAGCTCTGCTGCTGCTGCTACTGCTAAGTCACTTCACTTGTGTCCGACTCTGTGCAACCCCACAGATGGCAGCCTACCAGGCTCCCCCATCCCTGGGATTCTCCAGGCAAGAACACTGGAGTGGGTTGCCATTTCCTTCTCCAATGCATGAAAGTGAAAAGTGAAAGTGAAGTCACTGAGTCGTGTCCAACTCTAAGCAACCCCATGGACTGCAGCCTACCAGGCTCCTCCATACATGGGATTTTCCAGGCAAGAGTACTGGAGTGGGGTGCCATTAGAGCACTATTAAGACATAATAAGTAACATTTGTTAAGAAGTATACTACAAGGATATCTATAATATATGTATATGTTATTATTTTCAACTTACTGTGGGCTAATATATTTTGTGTACAAAATGCTAAAGTGAAATAGATGTATAAATCATACCATGATACTTACTTACACATCTGCTATGAGGCATCTGTGGCTGCTTTTTGAGAATAATATTTAAAAGAATAGCAATTTCTTCTGTTTTCTCTGTTTCTCAAATTAGGCTAATTGCTTGTGGGGTATTTCATTTGTTTCTGAGCATGGGTGATAATTTTAGAAGGTCATGGAATTAGAAGCAATGGCAATTGATAACTATGTTATATTCTTGGCTATAGACTAATGATAATCCACAACTTACCCACTGGAAAAGCTTTCACACAATATTGGGCTCAATTATAGCATATCTCTCCTAGGTTGTTACAAAATTCCTCTTACATTAACCATTTTTGGAGAAAAAAAGACCTCAACATTTTCAGAAAATTAAGCACACATTCTCACCCAGTACATTTTAATTTTGTTTTAAGATGGCAGTAATAATGCTCTATAATCCCTAAATGGGGTGAGGCAAAACATAAATTAGATTACATGATTTTTAGTCAAGTTTTTTTTTACAAATTCCCAGGAGTTTCTTTTAAATTAGTGTCTATACACCTACTTAAAGATTAAGTAATGCAATTTTAATCTGATTTCAGTTCTTGGATTTTGACACAAAATGTCACCTTTCTAAAGTGTTTAATTCTTCCCATAATATTTTCAATACTTCTCTTATATTTTCAAAGATGTGTATAAGAGACAGCTTACACATCTGCTATGAGGCATCTGTGGCTGCTTTTTGAGAATAATATTTAAAAGAATAGCAATTTCTTCTGTTTTCTCTGTTTCTCAAATTAGGCTAATTGCTTGTGGGGTATTTCATTTGTTTCTGAGCATGGGTGATAATTTTAGAAGGTCATGGAATTAGAAGCAATGGCAATTGATAACTATGTTATATTCTTGGCTATAGACTAATGATAATCCACAACTTACCCACTGGAAAAGCTTTCACACAATATTGGGCTCAATTATAGCATATCTCTCCTAGGTTGTTACAAAATTCCTCTTACATTAACCATTTTTGGAGAAAAAAAGACCTCAACATTTTCAGAAAATTAAGCACACATTCTCACCCAGTACATTTTAATTTTGTTTTAAGATGGCAGTAATAATGCTCTATAATCCCTAAATGGGGTGAGGCAAAACATAAATTAGATTACATGATTTTTAGTCAAGTTTTTTTTTACAAATTCCCAGGAGTTTCTTTTAAATTAGTGTCTATACACCTACTTAAAGATTAAGTAATGCAATTTTAATCTGATTTCAGTTCTTGGATTTTGACACAAAATGTCACCTTTCTAAAGTGTTTAATTCTTCCCATAATATTTTCAATACTTCTCTTATATTTTCAAGAATTTCTCTTTTACATGAGACATTATATCTAGATACTCTAATCTTTATTTACATATCTAGAAGGTAGGAGGTTATAAAATTTTGTTTATCAATTTAAGATTTTTTTCACTTTTTTTCTCAGATTATTTTACTTATTTTTTAGTCTGTTCACCTGGGGTTCACTTGCCATCAAACCAGTTCTTGCTTTTTGTACAAACTCTTTGCCTTCACTGCTAGTGAATTCCTCAAAGTTCTATTTTCTGCCAATATTGTACATTCAGCATATCCTCTTCATCTGCATTTGCTGTACCATGTCTTGCTATATTGATTCCTGGGCTCCCACCAAATTATCTGCAGTTTTGGTTTACTAATAATATCAAGCAGTTTAGCTCTACAACTAAAAAGACTACCAGCTTTCCCTCACTGACAGGAATTCCAGAAGCAGCTGAAAATTATCATCAGGCTGAAACCATTTTTATGCTTTGTCATAAGGAAATGAGCAATCCTTTCATTACCCTAGCTGTATTTTTTTTTCTTCTATTTTTGAAAGTGGTTGGTCCCATTGACAGACTAGCCCATCTGTCTGGTTTAAACCTGTAAATGTGTGATCTTACCTGCCTTCAGCAATATTCCTTCCTTTGCAAAAATATCTAGCTCATCTAGAACTGCTGCTTTAATTCACACACACACAAAAACTTATTACTAAGCCAAATCATCTGGGTTCACTTTCCAAAGCTTAAGGTTAGAATTTGCTATACCTGAACCCTGTGCTTTAAATTGTCATATTTTATGTCATTCAGAACTTTGGTCAGGGAATGACCTCTTCCTTATCTTCTGTTTCATACAGTGAGTAAAGTTTTTGCTCATCACAACTTTATTTGTGAAGTTGAATACTCATGAAAAAATGATATATAAGCAATGATAATTTTTTAAATGGATATGGTTAATAAATTTTCTTCAATTAAATTGTTGAATAGTGGTTGTTTATATTATGTAAAACTAGTTTCGTTAGATGAGGAGTAATCCTGGCACTTTTCTTTAACAGATGTACCTACTTTCATATTTACTGGAGAAAGGTCTCAGTATAATGAACGCTTGGAGACTGGCTAAGCATTTTCCTGGAATTGAAATATATGAATTTTACGTTATTCATTCAGATTACTATTTCACATAAACATGTCTAATAAGACTAATCTACAAACAATAAATATGAAAGTTTCAAACTAACTATTATATATGACTTACTATGTTTTCTTTATCTTTTTAGAATTTAATCGCCCCTCCTGGTGTCTGACCCCAGCAGACAGGGGATTGTGTCGAGCCAATGTGACCAGGTTCTACTACGATTCAGTCATTGGGAAATGCAGCACATTTGAGTACAGTGGATGTGGAGGGAATGAGAACAATTTTACCTCTAGAAAAGCATGTTTTAGGGCTTGTGAAAGAGGTATAGAGGGCATTCTCCCATTAATTCACTACTGTTTAAGATAATAATTGTATTGAAACCATGAATGAATTTTAATCTGGGAAAGTATGAAATTAGTTCTATTTATGATAAGAAACAGTATTTTCATTTAACTGTGTCTTCTCAACTACATTTTAATAATATTGCCAGATACGTTAACTGCAGTTCCTTTCAATGTATCTTCCTCCCCCAGAAAAATTTAAACAAAACGTTTTATTTTTTTAATGTTTATATCCTAAGCTTTCATTTTAAAGCATTATACCAAAATATCTTCAAGCTTTCTAATGCATAGAAATTTAATGTATTTATTTTCTTCTGAAAATAAAAATGGTTCATATTTATAGTGTGTGTGCATGCTAAATCACTTTAGTCATGTCCAACTCTTCATGACCCCATGGACTGTAGCCACCAGGCTCCTCTGTCCATGGGATTTTCCAGACAAGAATACTGGAGTGGGTTGCCATTCCCTTCTCCAGGGGATCTTCCCAACCCAGGGATCAAACCAAGTTTCTTAAGTCTCCTGCATTTGCAGGTGGACTCTTTACTGCTAATGTCACCTGGGAAGCCCATTTATAGAGTGTTAATATGTAAATAAAATCATCTATAACTCCACTCAGTCATGTTACAGCCACATGTCCACTTTAATAAAATAAGCATTAATTTCTAACTGAAGATGAATAATAAACATCAATAATGTTTACCCATTCATGCAAACTGACATCCTTAGAAAGAGGATGTTTACACAAAGAAATAGAAAAATGACTGTTAAACCAATTATACTTTTTTGATTTAAATCATTAAAAGATAATTTGAAGAAATTTTAGATTATGTTTTGTTATGTTAGTTTATCATGTATAAATTTATTTATCTTCCTTTTCTAGGTTACATCCAAAGAATATCAAAAGAAGGATTACTTAAAACCAAAAGAAAAAGAAAGAAGCAGCCAGTGAAAATAGTATATGGATTTGTTACATTACAGCATCATTTCTACTAAATATTATGGACAAACATTTTCATTATGATTCTTATTGTTTCTCTCCTGAAATCTTTTTAATGAAAATCTCATGAATCTTCTATGCCTATATTACCTGCTATTAATACCTTTGCGTCAGAGTTTCTTTTCTAATCAAATTGCTTATTCTGTGGCTATAACTTATTAACTGTCTACTATGAATTTATTATTCTCTTGATTCCTTTCTAACTATCTGCCATTTAACTACAATTTATCATACTGCCGGCCCCATCGAGTCAGTCTGTTTTACCATCTGGTGGTTATCTGTTTGAGACTATGTCATCACTTACTTGTTTTTATCACATATACAATTATATTCTTTATAGCCTATGTTCAGATAAACAAATATAACTATTAAAGATCAAGTGGTTTGGGGTTTCACATTTAAAATGATGACAAGCATCTTTTTCTGATTAAGATCACTCATTACATTTGGAAAGAGCTAGTAACAACAGAATTCTATAAGATGATTCACTCCCTAGACATACTTTTGCTCCCTTTACACTAACCGGCACTTCAAACAGTCCTAAGCCAAATCATATCTGAACAAAGAGAGTCAGCTCTGTGCCATGTGCCTGCCTGATTTTGATTGATGTAACTTTTGTGTGCTTCTGGCCCATCTTATCAGTAAAGAGGGTTGAATAGTTGTGTGTTAAATACAGATCATGATAAGAAAAGTCCTGGTGGAAAAGAGAAGTTTTTAATGGCAATCTGAAGGAATTTATTTATGTACTTTCTAATTTTATTGTTTGACAAATTTTCTCTTCCCGAAAATGGCAAGAATATATAAACCTCCCAAAACCTATTCATTTATAATTAGGCTTTGCACACAATGCAACCAGTAATTCATGCTTTAAAAAATGTCATACTATTTCTGTAAAAAAGGAAGACAAAATTATCAGGAAGGAAAAGTCTCCTAGGAAAATGCGCATTATTCACTCTCAAGCTTTTAACATTTCTCTGGAGTTAATTCAGTTTATCTAGATCCATACCTTTCTTTCTCTGCTGAGTCATGTACAGTTTGAGATCTCAAGAGCCTTGTTCACTTCAAATTTCACATTTAAATTTGAACTTGTCATCTAGAAACAACTAACCACTCTGTCCATTTAGTTTAGCTTAATGACTTCTCTCTAGCAATAGTAAATAAATTCTGCCTGTTCCTCAGTCTTGAAAGTTTGAACCCAATTTTGATTTCTTCTTTTCCCTCATATACAACTTATAATCAGTCTCTAAACACTGTTGATTGTTTTGTCATAAAGTTCATCTAACTCCCAGTCTTTTTACCTCTACTTCATTCTTCACATTGTTACTGATTTAATTCTTAAGAATTAACTCGTGTGTTTCTCCACTACTCAGAATCCTTCAGTGATTCATTAATTGGTACTTAACTTCACCCTATCCTCCCAATTTAATTTTGATATATGTATGTATTTGTACTTACACTACTCTTTCATGACCATTTCAGTTTAGTTAAAATGGTACTCATAGATCACTGAAAATATATCTCTTTACTTAGTTTATTCATGCTGATTTCATATTTTTAAAATATGATCCCTTCCAGATCATTCATGTGAAATCAGAGATAAGCTGATATGAACTATAAAATCACTGTCTTTTGAGGCGTAATATGAAAAACCCTAACATGCATCCTATGTCATAAAAATTGCATCATTACAAAATACATCAATTTTTTCACTTAAGAAAATTTTTATATCTTGTTTTCAAATATTCAGTACATAAGCACATAAATAACTGCCTTAAATTGAGTCTTCTATGGAATTTGAAACTTTTTGAAATCAAAGTCTCTTGTGAAATATGTCTGTTGTCTTTTACACATGGATAGCAACACCTTTAAGTAAATGGTAAAGTCTCCTTAGGTCAAGTGGCAAGTTGCCACCAAGGACATCTAAATAGCATATTGGTGACTTGACTATTTTCCCCAACAACTATTCATAACTTCATTACTTAGTCAAAAGACATACACTGAGAGATGGTTTGCAATGTATAATGCATGTGAATATGTTTACTGTGTTTTTAAATAAGATTGTCTCTGGTGGTTTTATCTTCCCATATTTTGCATAATTGAATGCATCTAACTGTGAATTTTATATAGAATTACGTTATATAGCATCTGATGCTTATTTACCAACTCAGTTTATTCTGTTCAAAATTAACAGGTTATACTGAAAATTGATAAAATGTTGTTATTTTTTACAGTATAAGAAATAAAATATATTATCCTAAATAATAAAGTGTGACTGTTATACTTATGTTAGACTTAAAAAAATAACAATTAATGATCTTCAGTTACTGCAAAGGTAAAGAGTTTTAAGACAAAGAAAAAATTCATTCCACAAGCTGCACTCTACTTGCCTCCATCTATATATTCTACATTTACTCTATTCCATATGTATTTCTACCAGTCATCTAATTGTATAAATATAATATATTCAAATATATATTATATGACAACACATTATATAAATGACTTCCAATCCTGACTAGCCTGTCCAGTTTTCATATGAGAGGAAAGAAAATGACATTAAAATAACCAACTATTTAAGGGATTTTCTGATTTTTTCACCTTCTTTCTCAAGAACTTGAGCAAAAACATGTCTTGGTTGACTTCCCTGCAGTCTCCTATGCTTAGGAAACCTTGATTCTCATCAGCCCCTCAGGCCCAACCTCTGAACTATTCTAATCACATAGCAGAAGTCTTGGCTAGCACACCACTTTTAAAGAAGTAGTATTTATGCCACTTTAAAAATACACAATAATTCATCTTACCAAAGAAAGAGACATGTACAGACATTTAATTGTATAATGTAACAATAAGTTAGGACAATGAATATGGTCTCCTCATCACTTTTCTTAAAAATGAGAAAAATTCTGACTCACACAGTCAGAAACTAAACATGGATATTTTTTGTCAAAATTGAAAAAGTCAAATGTATTTGACTTCAGTATTGATGGATTCAGGACCTCATGTTATTAAAACTCAGTCTCTCTTCACTTCTAATTCTGCTGCCCAACATTTTGTTGTTGTTGTTGTTGCTTTTATTTTCTAGCCTCAAAGATTTCAAGATGACTTCCAGAATTTAAGTCCCTTTAAGCTCAGAGTAAAGTTTTCTAGAAAAGTTTGAACTCTCTTACCTCAAAAAATTGAATTAAAATTCTGGCCTCAGTTCAGTTCAGTTCAGTTCAGTCGCTCAGTCGTGTCCAACTCTTTGCGACCCCATGAATCGCAGCACGCCAGGCCTCCCTGTTCATCACCATCTCTCGGAGTTCACTCAGACTCACATCCATCGAGTCAGTGATGCCATCCAGCCATCTCATCCTCCGTCGTCCCCTTCTCCTCCTGCCCCCAATCCCTCCCAACATCAGAGTCTTTTCCAATGAGTCAACTCTTCGCATGAGGTGGCCAAAGTACTGGAGTTTCAGCTTTAGCATCATTCCTTCCAAAGAAATCCCAGGGTTGATCTCCTTCAGAATGGACTGGCTGGATCTCCTTGCAGTCCAAGGGATTCTCAAGAGTCTTCTCCAACACCACAGTTCAAAAGCATCAATTCTTCAGCGATCAGCCTTCTTCAAAGTCCAACTCTCACATCCATACATGACCACAGGAAAAACCATAGCCTTGACTAGACAGACCATAGTCGGCAAAGTAATGTCTCTGCTTTTGAAAATGCTATCTAGGTTGGACATAACTTTTCTTCCAAGGAGTAAGCATCTTTTAATTTCATGGCTGCAGTCACCATCTGCAGTGATTTTTCCAAAGAAATCCCAGGGTTGATCTCCTTCAGAATGGACTGGTTGGATCTCCTTGCAGTCCAAGGGACTCTCAAGAGTCTTCTCCAACACCACAGTTCAAAAGCATCAATTCTTCGGCGCTCAGCCTTCTTCACAGTCCAACTCTCACATCCATACATACAATTTCTGTCCTTTATCAAGCCCATCTTTGCACGGTTAGTTATATTTTAAAATATGTGTATGATTGCTCAATTTTTTAAAAAGACTTTGATCTCAGATTCTTAGATAAGTTTACCCAATAAGTAAATCAGTATCTATTTTCCGAATACTTGTTGATCGCCTGTTCTTTGCCAGACACTCTTATCCAGGTGCTGGACATAGAACAGTGCACAAAAACATCAAAATCCCTGCCCTTGTGGAGCTAGTAGTCAGCCATGCTATCAGATCATGTGGGATGTCAGTCTCATGGAAGTGTACAGTGGAAAACAAAATTCATTTGATATTCAGTATATAATACTGGTTGTAGACTTTTATCTTTTGATTTCTTGTATTTTCTGTCCTTGTTGGGACTTCTCAGGTATATGTTCTGAGAGAGGGAACCATGTGGAATCCCTGTTGCCTTTCATGATATTGAAAGTTGCATCACTCTCATCTGTGCTGTTGGTGGAGCCAGATCAAAGTGAAAGAACAAATTTATACTTCTTGGAAGAACGTGTCATAAAAGCATCTGGGACAGGAACATCATTGAAAATGCCGTTTCCCACAAGCATTTTTTAACTGAAATATTTATAGTTCATTAGCTCAAACTCAATTTTCTTTTTTTTTTTAAACAGGGAAATGATCTTCATTGGTTAGCATGTGCCTTATATGTGGCTTGCAGAAAATCTGTGCCAACTGTAAGCAAAGGAACAGTTGAAGGAAACTATGTATCTTTAACTCGAATCCTGAGATGTTCAGAGCAGAGGTAACTATGTTAGAGTTGTTAAAGTGCGGCTAATATTAAAACATAGTGACAGTAGAAATTCTCTTTTTCACTTTCTGAGCCTTTGTGCCTGTGGAATGCTAAATTTAGAAGTTAGGTCATGGTTTTCCTTTGCCACATCTAAGTTAGTACCCATTATATTTTATTTCTTTGGAGAAAAATATTAAAATTTTAATGTATTTAATACTTAAATGAGGAGTTTACTATTAAAGGTTATGACATATTGTAATTATTGGGAGAATTCTAAGTAAAGATACTCTAAATTGAAAAGGTAAATATTTTATGGTATTAAACCTGCAACTACATGCACAGGACTGGTATCTTCTGTAATTAATATGTAAATACTCAGTTTCCTGTTTGGGGGATAATTAACACTATTACAAAATCAGAGAGAAGGCCAAATAATATTTTAAGGAGGAGGAAGAAATTGCTTTTTCTATCTGTTGTGTAATTGAATTGATTATGTTTCATTATTTGGGGACTTTGGGTTAATTTTCTCATGGCTTATTAAAGGCTGGTGGGAAAAGGATGTTTGGCATTTTGGAGGAAATGCCACTGTCAATACTTAATGGACCTAGTGGTTTAAAAAAAATCACTTACTTTAAAATAATTAATAAGAAATGTAATCTTTTAGCTGTAGTCTATTTATTAATCCTGAATTTCACCCAGAGTTATATTTAGGCCTAAGAACAAGAGGCAATTGATAAAGAATTGAACACCTCGGCTATAAACCTTAAAAAAGGTGTTAAGTATAATCACTGCAAAGAAACAAAGTGGAGACAGGGTAATCTAGTTAAATGACAGACAAGGAACTTTAGTAGCAAAGGTCAAATTATGGAATAATCATTATAGACTTTACTAGACAGTGAATGGCACCCCACTCCAGTACTCTTGCCCAGAAAATCCCATGGACGGAGGAGCCTGGTGGGCTGCAGTCCATGAGGTCGCTAAGAAGTAGGACACGACTGAGCGACTTCAATTTTACTTTTCATGCATTGGAGAAGGAAATGGCAACCCACTCCAGTGTTCTTGCCTGGAGAATCCCAGGGATGGGGGAGCCTGGTGGGCTGCCGTCTATGGGGTTGCACAGAGTTGGACACGACTGAAGCGACTTAGCAGCAGCAGCAGCAGCAGCAGACTCAGTTCAGTTCAGTCACTGAGTCGTGTCTGACTCTTTGCGACCCCATGAATTGCAGCACACCAGGCCTCCCTGTCCATCACCAACTCCCGGAGTTCACTCAAAACTCACGTCCATTGAGTTGGTGATGCTATCCTGTTGGATCTCCTTGCAGTTCAAGGGACTCTCAAGAGTCTTCTCCAACACCACAGTTCAAAGGCATCAATTCTTTGGTGCTCAGCTTTCTTCACAGTCCAACTCTCACATCCATACATGACCACAGGAAAAACCATAGCCTTGACTAGACGGACCTTTGTTGGCAAAGTAATGTCTCTGCTTTTCAACATTCTATCTAGGTTGGTCATAACTTTCCTTCCAAGGAGTAAGCGTCTTTAAATTTCTTGGCTGCAGTCACCATCTGCAGTGATTTTAGAACCCCAAAAATAAAGTCTGACACTGTTTCCACTGTTTCCCCTAAACTTATACTTTAACACAAGTAATTTCTCAGACTTCAGTTTTATTTCCATTTCAAAAACTCCGTATTTAACTTCTTACCTATGGGTTCAGGTTATTTATTTTTCTGCCATAATGGACTAAATGAATTAAAAGCAAAGAGCAGTTTGAGAGAAGATATAACAATGGTCAATATCCAGAATTAAATAAAGAACCACTAGCAAAAAAGCCTCTTGATGAAAGTGAAAGAGGTGAGTGAAAAAGTTGGCTCAAAGCTCAATATTCAGAAAACGAAGATCATGGCATCTGGTCCCATCACTTCATGGGAAATAGATGGGGAAACAGTGGAAACAGTGTCAGATTTTATTTTGGGGGCTCTAAAATCACAGCAGATGGTGATTGCAGCCATGAAGTTAAAAGACACTTACTCCTTGGAAGGAAAGTTATGACCAACCTAGATAGCATATTGAAAAGCAGAGACATTACTTTGCCAACAAAGGTCCGTCTAGTCAAGGCTATGGATTTTTCAGTGGTCATGTATGGATGTGAGAGTTGGACTGTGAAGAAAGCTGAGCGCCGAAGAATTGATGCTTTTGAACTGTGGTGGTGGAGAAGACTCTTGAGAGTTCCTTGGACTGCAAGGAGATCCACCAATCCATCCTGAAGGAGATCAGCCCTGGGATTTCTTTGGAAAGAATGATGCTAAAGCTGAAACTCCAGTACTTTGGCCACCTCATGCGAAGAGTTGACTCATTGGAAAAGAATCTGAAGCTGGGAGGGATTGGGGGCAGGAGGAGAAGGGGACGACAGAGGATGAGATGGCTGGATGGCATCACCGACTCAATGGATGTGAGTTTGAGTGAACTCTGGGAGTTGGTGATGGACAGGGAGGCCTGGCATGCTGCAATTCCCGGGGTCGCAAAGAGTCGGACACAACTGAGCGACTGAACTGAACTGAGCTGAACACTAGTTAATAATTGACAAATAGCTACTAAAAAATGGGAAAAGTATCTGATTTCACAAAAGCCTAAACTCAAGTAGCTAATAGATGTAGCAAATATATTCAATCTCACTAGTAAAGAAGCTCAAAGTAAAAATTAGATATTACTTCATTCTCATCAGATTGGGGAAATTTGGAGTCTCATAATACCATTATTTGGGATTCCCATGTGGCACTAGGGGTATAGTACCTGCCTGCCAATGCAGGAGAGGTAAAAGGCGTGGGTTCGATCCCTGGATCGGGAAGATCCCTTGGGGAAGGGCATGGCAACCCACTCCAGTATTCTTGCCTGGAGAATCTCATGGACAGAGGAGCCTGATGGGCTATAGTCCAAAGGGTCGCACAGAGTCGAACACAGTCGACTGGAGCAACTTAGCATGCACGCACAATAGCATTATGCAGGGAAATAGGAACTCTTTATTGCTAATGTACATTAGAGAGAGTATAAATTGGCACAGTCACTCTAGTGGGAAATTTGGCAGCAGCCAGTAAAGTTGAAGATGCATATTCTCTGACTCAGCAATTCTATTTCTTGGGGATAATTCTTAAAGAAATTCCAGTATACATGTATAAAAATGTGTTCCTTATAGCATTTTTTGTTACAGAGAAAAATTAGAAGCCTCAGTTTCCATTGGTTGGGGAGTAAATGCAAAAACTAGTAGTTCATATGGAGGAATATTTTTAGCAGTTAAATTGAATAAATTCAATCTATCCATATCAACATTAATCTCATAAACAATATTGAATGGGGAATTCTCTGATGATTCAGTGATTAAGACTTCATACTCTCACTGCAGGGGGTGTGAGTTTGATAGGGAACTAGGATCCCACATGTTGCAGGACAAGGCCAAAAAACAAATAAAAAGCCATTATTAAATGGAAAAGTAAGTTATAGAATGCTACTTACAGTATACTATTTATATAAAAATTTAAAATCAGACATACAAAAGATACTGTTACTGGGTACATATATAACCACATAGTAAGTATAAAAACTTGGATGAGAAGGACTCAGAGTGTAAAATGATGATTATCTTTGGGGAAGAAGCGTGAGAAATAGGATTTGGGAAGAGTACAAATGAGAACTTTGGCTGTTTCTATAGAATCTGAAGCAAACATGTCAAAATTTATGTGCTACGTTAATATCTGTTGAATCAGTTGGTACGCGAATGTTGGTTTTGTTCTCTGCTTACTTATTTTAATAGTGTGGATGTGTATTTCATAATTTAAAATAAACCTTAATCTCAGGAAAAGAGATTAGGAAAGTTTTGGATTAGGAAAGATTTGGAAGATGAGAGAAATAAACTGACCTGTGAGACTAAGCTAGTCAGAGTCATGAGTTGTGATTTTATCTCACTGTCTGAAAGTAATAGTGAGTTAATGTTGATTTACTTTTATTTACCTATATTTGTATTAATTATGAAAATATCACTTTTAATTTTTACTATCAGCTTAATTGAATTTTTTAACAAGATGAAGAAATGGGAAGACATGGCCAATCTCCCTCCACATTTCAGAGAACGTACTGAGAGATTAGAAAGAAACTTCACTGTTTCTGCTGTAATTTTTAAGAAATATGAACCCATCTTTCAGGACATTTTTAAATATCCTCAAGAGGAGCAGCCGCGTCAACAAAGAGGAAGGAAACAGCGGTACGTTTTTATATTTGTTAAGCAGGAATCCACACTCGTCTGTCTGTGCCACAGCTTTGATCCCTTGGTCCGCATCCCTCCGTTTCTTTTGTTAGTCCTAAGAAATCAATGTGATTTCATAAGTCATCTTTTTTTCTCATCATCATTTCTTGCTTTTCATTTTATGTTAGCTCTGAAGAGTTTAGCTTCTTTCATGTTGCAAAATGTGTGGAATCTTTGTTCATAAAAACTTTTCCTTTAAGCAGCCAACAATGCAACAACGGGACTGTCGGTGCTCTCACCGGTTAGCCACCTTGGGTATAGAATTTGATTACTTAATTTTCTTATATTGACTGTATTGACTTTTTCTATTATTTTCTACATATTATAATACATATAAACTCTTTATTTGACTTTTATGTCAAACTGAGTAAATTCCCCTGAAAAGGCTTCTCCTTGTAT
Organism: Cephalophus harveyi; assembly: GCA_006410635.1. Classification (NCBI taxonomy): domain Eukaryota; kingdom Metazoa; phylum Chordata; class Mammalia; order Artiodactyla; family Bovidae; genus Cephalophus; species Cephalophus harveyi. The sequence goes on along the minus strand of SJYT01020513.1, from coordinate 149,916 downwards.
TTGGATGTTTACAACCAGTGAAAAGTAGAGAAATTCGGTTGGGGGAGAGTAGTTAAATTGAAACTGTCAGGAAATTGTGCTTCTGACTGTGTCTGCAAAGTCTGAAAACGTACTCTGGCTCAATGTCTTCCATCTTTCCGGGCAGATAAGGGCAGTTATGGGATACAAATTCTCTATTTTTCTCAGGAAAGTTGTTTCATAAAGTAGAAGTGGAAATAGAACTTGAAAGATGTTGACAAGGAAAGTAGGGGAAAGGGAGTTATTATAATTGAATGAATAAAGTTTGCTTCTCTTTCAATATATAAAAATGTTCCCAAATTGTGATGGATGTTTATAGTAAGTGAGCATCTTTAAAAAATAAAACAATGTACATTTTTATATAGTTGACCCCACTGCTATGGAAGCAGCCAGTCTGGTTTGCTTGCAGTTTGGGGGAATTGTCTGTTTATAATGAAGTATTCTAAAGTTTGGATAGAAGCTTCTTTCTGAGTCTGAATGAGCTTATATGATCATTTATAGAAAAATATAGAGTATCTTCTTTCCTTAAAGTGTTGCAGAAAATGGTTTCAGATTGTATTTTCTTTGATATATATTATTACATATATATATTATCAGTTTAGTTCAGTGGCTCAGTCATGTCCAACCCCAGCACGCCAGGCCTCCCTGTCCATCACCAACTCCCGGAGTTCACCCAAACTCAGTGTCTATTGAGTCGATGATGCCATCCAACCATCTCATCCTCTGTCATCCCCTTCTCTTCCCGCCTTCAATCTTTCCCAGCGTCAGGGTCTTTTCAAATGAGTCAGCTCTTTGCATCAGGTGGCCAAAATATTGGAGTTTCAGCTTCAACATCAGTCCTTCCAATGAACATCCAGGACTGATTTCCTTTAGGATGGACTGGTTGGATCCCCTTGCAGTCCAAGGGACTCGCAAAAGTCTCCTCTAACACCACAGTTCAAAAGCATCAATTCTTCGGCACTCAGCTTTCTTTATAGTCCAACTCACATCCACACGTGACTACTGGAAAAACCATAGCCTTGAGTAGACGGACCTTTGTTGACAACATAATTCTATAATATATATTATAGAATTTTTCTTAATTATGTATGTATATATATTATATTGCTATATATACTATATTGGAGAAGGAAATGGCAATTCACTCTAGTATTCTTGCCGGAAAATTCCATGGACAGAGGAGCCTGGCAGGCTACAGTCCTTGGGGTTGCAAAGAGTGGGCCACAACTGAATGACTGAGCACATACATATTAGGTGTATATATTACTTCTAATTAAGAAAACTCTAACCATAATCACAGTAATAATAATTCATACCATTTACTGAGCATTTATTATGGTGCAGGGACTCTGCTAAGACTTAAATTAAGTATGTATTACTTGAGTTAATCACTACTTCAGCTTCATGAGGTTGATAATGTTGTTACAGATTGGGGGAACCAAGCCTTTCAAAGGCTAAGTGATCTGGCCAGTGAAGAGTCTGCCTGAGAGCCCATGTTCTTCTTATAAACTGTTTTTTGAAAATTTGTCATTGAATATTTATTGAGAGATTACTATATGAACTACTTTGTTAGGTATTATGTAGGACACAAATATTAAAAACAAAAACAAACAGGCCAAACCCAAACCCACAGTTACTGTCTTTTGAGAACTTACAGTAAGTATTATAAGGGAGAGGCATGTATAAATGCAAAAGATAATAGAAATATAGGACTTCTGAGGCAAAAATAATCCACTCTGTATAAGCCAGTTAAGTAATGTTCCATGGAAGAAATAGAAACATGTCTGAAAGGATGGGTAGGATTTTGGTAACCATCATTTGGTACCCATTTTAGTGAATTTGGAGAGTTGTTCTTCTATGCAGAGGATGAAGAATGAAAATACCATAGCAGCAAAGAGGAAATTTCGCTAAGTTGGTTGGTTGTTCTAGGGTTTTCAAGTTACAGAGCCAGTTTTGGGAGTGGCTTAATTTTTTTTTCTCCCTTCCAGTGTTATTGAGATATAACTGACATACAGCACTGTAAAATTTAAGGAGTGCAATATAATGATGTGACTTATGAAGTGATGACCATAATATGTTTAGTGAACATTCAGCATCTCACATAGCAATACAAAATTAAATAGAAAAAAAAAATTCCTTCTGATCAGAACCCTTTAAGATTTATTCTCTTAACAACTTGCATATATGAACCTACAGCAGTGTTAATTATATTTATGTTGTACATTACATCCCTAGGACTTATAGCTGAAAGTTAGAATGGCTTGAGGGTTAAGCCTAAAAGTTTAACTTTTATCTTGGTAGGTGTCAAAACTACGTAGTTTGTCACGTCTGTGGTGGGAAGGCTGCTTTTTAAAGCGGGGCCATGACGTATAACCCTTGCCATCAACTGGTGAATGGAGCCCTACAATATGCTACCCAAGGAGAAGTATCTTTTAGCAGATGAGGAGACAAAGACACATGGAGAGCAAGGGTACTGAGTTAATGACAGGTGGGAACTAAACTCCAGCCTTCAGCTTCTTCTCCTCAAAACACCTTGTAAGAATAAGGGTATTGGGATATGGAGCCAACACATGTCTGATCTAAACATTGGCAGAGGTTTTGGTAGAAAAGCCAGTTTAAAACAGGTCTAAAACTCCCTTTAGCAGATGACTTAGCAAATACAACTGGTACTCTTATTTTTTTCTCCCTCTCCTTCCCTACAGCAGTCCCTATGACAGGTACTCTTAATGATAGAAATATAAGGAATTGTAGGAAGCCTGGAATTGCCACTGCAAGTCCTCTTGTGGGCCGTCCCTGGTGGTCCAGGGGTTAAGACTGTGCTTCCACTGCAGGGGGCACAGGTTTGATCCCTGTTTGGGGTAAGATCTGTGTGTCATGCAGCATGCTCCCCCAAAAAAGTCTTTTTGTGACTTAATATAATCTGGAATGTCTTTAGAGAGTGAGGGTTTACAGTTCATCAGCTGTGATAGAGGAAAAAATAATTGGAGGACTATCTGACTGCATGAGTGTGTGCCAGGCTGCTGCAGTCATGTCCGACACTATGTAGCCCGCCAGGCTCCTCTGCCCATGGGATTCTCCAGGCAAGAATACTGGAGTGGGCTGCCATTCCCTTCTCTAGGGGATCTTCTTACCCAGGGATCAAACTCGCATCTCTTATATCTCCTGCATTGGCAGTCAGATTCTTTTCCACTAGCACCACCTGGGAAGCCAATCTGACTGTATATACATGGGGTCTTAAAGCAACATTAGCCTTGCAGATGTCATCAAAAGAGCTGTTGTTATTTTGTTCATTTCATTCTTATTGTTATTTTGTTTGTACCCTTATTCTAACAAGGTGCTTTGAGGAGAAGAAGCTGAAGACAGGGTTTAGTTCCCACACTATTGTTAACTCGGTACACTTGCTTTCCATGTGTCTTAGTCTCCTCATTTGCTACAAGATCCTTCTCCTTGGTTATCTTATTATAGGGCTTTATTCACCAGTTGATGGCAAGGATTAAACATTGCCCTGCTTTAACGAACTCGTTAAAAAATAGAACTCGTTTTATTTTCTGCCTTAGCTATCTTGACCTGGAAAAGCTTCTACAGTTCTTCAGAATTTTTCTTCTGAGCGAGCTTTCCCTCGCTCCCAGCTATTTCCTTACCTGTGTTCGATTGAACAGAACTTCTTGCACGTTTTCCATGAGAAATGAATCTGCTGTCACTCCCTCCAACTGTGGGTTTTGTTTCTCACCTAGTTTACAGTCATGTGTCATGTCTTTTTCTGATTCTTCTGTTATCTCATGACTTTTTTCTCCCCTCCCAAGGCGACAGCCCTGTACCGTGTCTGAAGTTTTCCATTTTTGTTGGGTGCTTTTTATATATGCAAAAGGTAAGGAAAGAGTAATATTTATTTCAATATTAGCTTACTTAAAATTTCAGGTACTACTACTGTCAACCTATAATGTGTATCAGGAAAAGATGCTCACTGAAAAATTTCTCGAGGATTTGAATCCCACCTTCTTTTTTTTAAGTATTGCCATTTTATAAAGCTTTTGAATTTCTTTCTTTCTTTCTTTTTCCTCTGATATTTCCTCCCTTCCCCCCCCTTTTTTAAAAAAAATTATTTATCTATTTATTTTTGGCTGTGCGGGATCTTTGTTGCTGTGCACGAGCTTTATCGAGTTGTGGTGAGCCGGGGCTGCTCTCTGGTTGCGGTGCGCAGGCTTCTCACTGCAGCGGTTTCTCTTGCGGAGCACAGGCTCTAGGGCGCTCCGGCTTCAGCAGTTGCGGTACACCAGCCTAGTTGCTCCACAGCATTGGATTTCTTTGCAGTGTACCAAATATTGTGCATTAAGTGGAATATCCTTTAGTTTTGTTCTTACACAACGCCTTTTCCAAAGCATATTATCTCTGAATTATGGGCTGAAAACACATTAGTGTGTCTGTGCTTTTGGCTTGGACTTGTATTTTGCACAAGGCATGCCTTACATAATGGAGTGGGACTAATCATTCTCAAAGTAATTTAGATTACTTTTTATGCCTTGTTCAGATAAACATGCTTGATTAAATGCCTTTAGATACAACTTATTTTCACTACCCTGTATTCTCACTTAACCTGCCCAAGGTCTGCGTTCAGTGAAATACTTTTTTATGACTATCGTTGTCCTCTCTGTGTTTCTATGTAAAAATGATTCTTAGTAATTTAAGGAAGAAAAGAAAGTACGGTTCCTTAGCTTTTTCTGTAGACTGTGTAGAATGCCTTTGCCATTAAGATAGCCTAATAAAATGCAAAGTTAAAATCAAAGAATTATAGAGCTGAAAGGTGTTTCTTCAGTAGGAGAGATTCTCACTATTAGGTAAACTTGCCCAATGTGTTTATATTAAAGAGTAAGTTACTGAGGCCCAGAAACCAGCTGCTGGAACAAGAGCTAGGATGTGAATCCACATCTTGGGTCTCTTGGTTTTATGCTGGGTGTGGGGGCCCTCCAGCAGGGATGTGCCACTCTGTTGGTGTCACTGTGAGTGGTCTGATTGTTATAGGTTACAACTTATCCTGCCTTCCCCGAGCTGCATGCTTGATTGAAAAGAAAAACCTTTCTTTGTCAGAAGTAAGCTCTTGGTGATTTTCGCTTTCCATCACACTGCGTGTTTCTTTCGTGCAGATGAAGGCGGTGTGATCAGTGGCATGAAAAGTAGAACATCTTAAGAGCACATAAACTGTTTCATGACGGTTTGAACATTTGCTGCCCCTTGGCTTACTGTGGCTGGTGTTATATATGATATTAATCTGGGCAGTAGGTTGTGGGCAGGTATATCTGACTTAGAGGATTTTTATCTGTTTGTGTCTTTTATGGTATATGTACACTTGGAGGTAAGTAGTACTGGTATATAAATTACTGGAAAAGAAGTGTATTGCCCTCAAGTAGGTTTTGGTCTCAGTTGAGCAACTGGGGTGGCATATTTTTGTCTCTACAGTTATCTCGGTGTTTGAATTTTATCTTACTGTTATTAATTCTGTCTGTAATTATTTGGTCTGAAGAGCCTTTGTCTACTCACAGTCCAGTGCTGTGATCATTTATGCTTCACTACGATCTTTCCCAGTGGAGTAGAGTAGTTGGTTTTCTTCAGTTCTTGATTTCATTATTTGGGGGGGGAGGTGCATTATTTTATGGGCATCTTTTTCATGACTTTGTATGCAGCAGTGGGCATCCCAGATGATCTCATTCCTGATAAATAAGTTAGCATTTGCCTGTTATCTTTGTTGACTTCCAATGGCAAGTACATACCAGTGACAAGTTTGGGCTTGTTGTCTTGAAGGGCTTTGTGGCCTGAAGACCGTTAGGCACCACTTCCTGTTTTACATGATATCCCAAGTCTTTAGTCAGATTATCTTTGTTGATTGAAAGATAAAATATTTCACAAAGTGGGATTTATTTCTAAAGTCAGGATCGGAAAGGTAGACACTGTCGTGTTAGGAGAGTCCTGGAATTTAGACTCTGATCTTTAGGGGCATTTAAGTTCTTGGAGAAGGCGATGGCACCCACTCCAGTACTCTTGCCTGGGAAAACCCCGTGGACGGAGGAGCCTGGTGGGCTGCAGTCCATGGGGTCACTAAGAGTAGGACACGACTGAGCGACTTCACTTTCACTTTTCACTTTCATGCATTGGAGCAGGAAATGGCAACCCACTCCAGTGTTCTTGCCTAGAGAATCCCAGGGACGGGGAGCCTGATGGGCTGCTGTCTCTGGGGTCGCACAGAGTCGGACACGACTGAAGCGACTTAGCAGCAGCAGCAAGTTTCTTGTAAGAAGTTGCTGCTGCAGGTCTTTTCCTTCTATGGCAAGTACACACCAGCGACAAGTTTAGGCTTGTCAGTGTGATGGGCTTTTTAATTTGAAACTGGTAGGTACCACTTCCTGTTTTACATTTGAGGAATTGAGTATATTTTAATATTAAGCATCTTTATAGTCAAACCAAGCAAGTTAGTTTGGTTATATCAATGCAGAATTTAACCTATTAATTATCACTTGTGTTTTTGGCAACAGAAAAATATTTTTTTCTCTTTAATTCATTTAAATTGATTTGTCGAAATGTTTCACCTATTAAAAAAAAAATGAACTGCTTATCCTGATATGCTGAGGTAAGTGGTAACTTTCTTTAGAGGAAAGAAGGAAAAAAGCCTGAAACAAAGTAGTATAGAGTGTGTGTTTGTATTTAGTGTGAAAATGTCGAGGTTTAGAAATAATTCTTCAGATGTATGTTAGCTATTTAGATTGAATTCATCTGTTACTATGAGAATGTAAAATCAATATGAAGCGTATATAAGCAGTGTTTAATGGAAGGAGGGATATGCTTAAAGATATAAAATATCTAGAGCTATATTTTAATTTCTAAGAATAACTCTTTTAACTGCTTGTAAAAACCTGTTTTCAGTGTTAGAGATAAACTAGAACTACAAAAGTTATATGTTTCTATAGGTTTACGTTTTGGTTTAGTTTTTTCTCTGTTACCAAGCATCAGCAGTTATTCCCAGGATATTTACTCTAGAACTGAAATATCTTTTATTGTGATCCTGTTGCATTAGTTTGTATGAGCTTGTATTACTACATCAAAAAGCATTGAGCTATTACTGTTAGGAGTCTGATTATAGTTTCTGGTCTTTTTAAAATACATATATGCTAAAAAATAATTATATTAATAATTTTTGAGCTTTTCCCAAATAAATATTTATACCAATTTTCCTGACAGAGAAATATTTTCATATACAACAATTTCTTACAGCTTGAGATAGTTTATGAAGTTGTATTCAGGGTTTTCAAAAGAAAAACCAGTGAAAGTAAGTTTGGACAGGCATTTAATAAATGCTTATTTAACAACTGTTAAGTGAATGGCATTTTTAGTGAAGTTTTGGTTTTTCTTAAGCTCTTAGAAATTTATTAAACAGTAATATTTCAAAATGTAAATTTGCGAAAACACTTTCTGTAGCTCTTGAGTCAGCCTTGCATATTGTTGTGTAGTGTCATTTTAATTAAAGGAAGAGATTAGTTTTATAATATTGTAAAGTTGATGCAAATTTGACTCTCTAATTCTTTATAATCCTATAGGTAATTTTCCCATGATTAGTGATGATTTGGTTAATTCTTATCATCTTCTGCTGTGTGCTTTGGACTTAGTTTATGGAAATGCCCTTCAATGTTCCAATCGTAAAGAACTTGTGAACCCTAATTTTAAAGGTAAGTTTGTAAATCAGGGACTCAGATGACTCACATGTCTACAACTATGTTTACTCTTGGGGGTTGTATACATAGTACAGGTTTCCTAGCATCAGAGAACATAAATGCTTTCCCACGCTTCATCACCATAGTTATCCCAGAGTACTTAGAATTAGGAGTTGAGCTCTCTGTAAAAATATTTGTAGAAAGAGAAATCACAAATATCACAACGTTTTAAAAGTGTTAGATGACAGCTTCAGAAGTTTCTGAAATATATACTCAATGAGAAGAAAGAATTTAGAAATCTGGAGTAGCAGTGATGACATTCGAGCTGACGGTGGTTTTGTGTGATGGCAAGTTTCATGCCTGACACACAGGAGAAGGTCAAAGAAGATTTATTGAAAGATTTATTCATTCAAGTATTTTCTACAGAAGAGGAATACCTGTGGTTCTGAAATAATTAAAAGGTGTCTTCAGCTCTGACAGGTGTGTGGAAAGGGTCACTATTTTGGTAATGCGTTTAGTAGGCTTTAAGGTGTGGAATTTCTGTGAATGATGCACAGTAAGAGGCCAAATTATGACTTATAGAGCAAATATTTAAAAAGGACCGATTGAACTACTGTGTAATGCTCTTGTTGCTTGAATAATACCTTGGTAGGATTCTGAGTGATTGTCAGTTTTGAAGTGGTTATGATTAGAATATCAACTTGTCTGACTCACAAGGTAGATTTTTGAAGTTAGTGGAGTTAATTACTTCAGTTGCTCCTGGTTTGGTAAGTCTAGTGTTCTCTGTATTCTGTCCTTTCATTTATTTTCTTCCTAACTCCCTTTTGTATTTCTATATCGCTAGTTCCCTTCATTTTTCCCCTCTTCTTTTATTTATTATTTGTGGGGCTTTTTTTTGCCTTGCATTGAGTCTAGGGCAAGAAGGGCTGTAAAGTAATATAATAAAAACATCTAAAGTAATTAACTCAAAGTATATAAAGAGTATGTGCTTTGAACAGTAACTTTTCTGTTTGACTTTTTTATTTGAATGTAACACTTTTTTTGCAAAATTTAATTTCTCTGTTTTGTAGATATTATAGTAGTATAAAAAACAATTTTTTAGTTTTTCTTTTTTAACTCTCTCCAGATAGATAACTGAATAACTGAAATCTTTTGAGTCATAATAAAAGCTTTACTTCTATTTGCTATTTTTGAAGTGTATTTAAACAGTTAAATTAGCACCTTACACTATTTTCTATGCACACATGTGCTAACAACTCATGTGCTGATTAGACTCTGTGTTATTTATATCTTAATTTATTACAGTTAGGCTTGTTGAATGCTACTTGATATCTCTGTTCTGTGCTTTTTCCCATCATAGGTCTGTCTGAAGATTTTCATGCTAAGGATTCTAAACCTTCCTCCGACCCACCTTGTGTTATTGAGAAACTGTGTTCCTTGCATGACGGCTTAGTTTTGGAAGCAAAAGGAATAAAGGAACATTTCTGGAAACCTTATATTAGGAAGCTTTATGAAAAAAAGGTTTGTAAGTAGAAAGAAATGATTTGAAAATATTTTCTGGGTAAAGACTTGATTTAATATGATGACTTAAGGATCTTTTTTTTCATCATAGCTCCTTAAGGGAAAAGAAGAAAATCTTACTGGTTTTTTAGAACCTGGGAATTTTGGAGAGAGTTTGTGAGTACTTCTATTATAAAAAGTGTTTTCATACTTTATGTGCTCAGGAAATGTCAGCGTTTAATGTTTTTATTGTTTGTATCCTGGAAATTTAGAATGTTTTGTGGCAGAATATAGGGATGCAGTAAAAAAATTCTATCAACTCTTACTTGAAGCACATGTTTTGAAGTAGTTGAAAATTGTGCAGCTGTTCTTTAAAGCTCTGATTGTTAAATTTTGGGATCATGATTTTTGAAAGAAATCCTTTTGGAACTACCCAGGTGGCAAATGGTACTGTGGAAGCACTGAGGTCTTCACAGGTGCCTGGAGCAGCCGGGAGAGAGAACTCGGCTGGCAACTTGGTACAGGGCACCCACCCTGGAATACTGTCAGCAAAATACACTTCCTGTACAAGGCATGAGCCTAGTGGAGCACGCCTGCATTTCTATACTCCTCAGTTTTTATCTTGGTGATCCCACTAAAATTTAACTTTCACAGAACTATTAGAATTTTTAGTAAAAACAATGAAACAAGTAGCCTCACACAACTTCAATGGCAGTTCTGCGAGTGTACATTTTGCCTATTTTTCCCCCCTCTAGTAAAGCCATCAATAAAGCCTATGAGGAGCATGTTTTATCTGTTGGGAATTTAGATGAGCGGATTTTTCTGGGCGAGGATGCTGAAGAGGAAATTGGGACTCTTTCAAGGTGCCTGAACACTGGTTCAGGAACAGAGACTGCTGAGAGGGTGCAGATGAAAAACATCCTGCAGCAGCACTTTGACAAGGTGAGCCGGGCCGGGCCGGAGTGGCAGCGCGAGGGCAGGCACCAGGGCCTGCTTTATTCGGGCAGTTGAGTGTGTATGCGCGTTTTACTGGCTTCCAGTATGAAAAAGAAAATTCACATCCTACCTATTGCAGTTGAAAAGATTATCTCTGTCTTTATTATTTTAACTTTTGTTGACATTGACTTTCACAAGTTTTGGTTAGATCTGTGGAAAAGAATTTAATATAAATGTCAACAAATGCCTCATGCTGGTTGTTGGTTTTGAAAAGATGGGCCAAGGATATACAGCTGTCACATACTGAACATAGTAGGCATTTCGAAAATGTTGATTGACCCAAATTAGTACCTTCATCTAAGACACTAGGGAAACTGAGAATCTGTAGTCTTTAAGAAAACTCTCTTAAACTGAGTTTCAGGATCGTGTGTTATTTCAGGTAGGATGATGGAGACTGAGAGTTTCGCTTCTGTTGTGTGGTGTTCATGTAAAATAAGCAACTTCTGACAGGTACTTCCAGAGGCAGTGTGGCTAATTCCAAGGGGTAACTCACCTGTAAGACCAGACTCAAGGCTGGTTTGCTTTTTTCATTCAGCAAATATTCTCAAGATATTCTATATACCAGGTTGTATCCTAGACACTGGGACTATACCAGTGAACAAAACAGCTATGAATATCCTGTTTAATATTCTGATGTGGAGAGATGGATAAGAGATAACCAAACAAGTAAATATATAGTATATCAGATGATGATAAATGAAGAAAACCAAAATAGAGTAGTAGAACAAAGTATTGAGGAGAAGAGAGAATGGGTGGGCCTTGGGCTCCTGGGTGTAGATACGGTGGTTGGAAAAGGCGTCTCTAAGGAGGTAGTATTAACGCAGACCTGAAGAAGGTGAGGAAGCAAGTTATGGGAACAGCTGGGGAATGTATTTGAAACCAAGACAACAGCAAGCACAAAGCCGTGAGGTACAGACATGATTGGCTTTCTGGAGGAACAGTGAGTGAGAAACCAGTGTGGTAGAAATTGAATGAGTGGGGGAAACAATGACTGAGAGCGGAAGCGGGAAGGACCAAGGGGACAGGCCAACCGTAGAGGACTGTGAAAGCCAGGGAAGGGTTCACTTTTGCTCTGCTTGAGAGGAAAGCCGTTAGGCAGGTGTTGTAGAGAACAGTGACTGATGGAATCTGGTTTACATTTTTAAAAGGGCTTGTGAAGAGGTGGGATGGGGCAGGGGTGGGAGCAAGGAATTAAGAGGCTATTGCAGTGATTGTGGTGATAATTCACAGTGTCTTGAATCAGAGAAATGGTTGTATTGGGGCTCTGTTATGGAGACAGCATCCACAGAATTTACTGATGGCTTGGATCTAGGGTGTGCAAGAAAGAAAACAGTGAGGACTCCAGTTGGGTGCATGGTAGAAAAGCTCATGTCCTTGCAGATGTCTGGAAGGTCGTCAGTGATCTAGCCCCACTCCCTCTCTGAATTCATCTCTCACCACTACCTTCCTCACCGTTTCCACTCATGTCACATTAACCTCCTTTTTCCTTCTTCAGATAGGCCAAGCCTACTTCCAACTCAGAGCAAGCTGTTTTCTTGGCTTATGGTGTGTTTCTTCAAGATACCCATGTGGTTCTCTTGTTCACTTCCTCCAGATCTCTAATAACCTGACTACTATATAAAATAACAACCACCAGCATCCTCCCATACCTCAAGACTTCCTTTACCTCTTACTCTGTGATTAATGTTAGTATTAATCACTGTCTGATGGTTGGTAGGTAGGTAGGAAGAATTGTTTATCTGAAGATGATAGAGAAAGACAGAAGGAGGAAGAGGGGAAGGAAGGATAGATGGACTGTTTATTATCTGTCTCCTTGCATTAGAGTCTAAGCTTCATGAGGTCTGTGACGAGTGTTGTGTTCAGTGCTTGTAGGCATTACATACTTATTTACTATTGACAGTTACTGAGGGGAGAAAGAACAAGTCTACGGGGGTGAAAATCAAGAGTTACAGTTATGAGTATGTTCAATGTGAGGTGTCTTTTAGACAATCTAGTAGAGGAGCTGAGTAGGCAGTTAAGAGATATATAAGACTAGGGCTTTCCTGGTGGTTCAGTGGTTAAGAATCCACCTGCCAATGTAGGGGACATAGATTCAGTCCCTGGCCTGGAAAGATTCCACACGCTGTGAACTAAGCAACTAAGCCCATGAGCTGCAACTACTGCGCCAGCATGCCTAGAGCCTGTGCTCGCAACAAGAGAAGCCAGCAGAATGAGAAGCCTGAGCATCGCAACAGAGAGCAGCCCCCACTTGCTGCAACTAGAGAAAGCCTGCACACGGCAACAGTGACCCAGTGCGCCCCCCCCCCAAAAAAAGGTGAATAAATCTTTAATGAAGAGAGAGAGTTGTAAGACTAGCGGTCACAGCAGATGTAAAGGCCATATATATAAGCACCTGTGTACGTGCGCTCAGTCGTGTCTGACTCTTTGCAACCCCACCGACTGTAGCTTGCCAGGCTCCTCTGTCCAGGCAGGAAGACTGGAGTGAATTGCCATGCCCTCCTCCAGGGGATCTTCCTGATCCAAGGGTCAAACCAGCATCTTTTATGTCTCCTGCATTGGGTTCTTTACCTCTAGCACCACCTGTGAAGCCCACATGAAAGGACTTCACACACACACATACATAGAGTCATTAGGATACAGATGGCTTTTAAAGTTATGGAATTAGGAGAGGTTACCTAGTAGTATGAGTTGACAGGCAATAAAAGAGGTCTAAGGAGTTAAAGACTCTTCTTGATCAGAATGCACAGGAAGTTTTAAGCTAAGAATTTAAACGGGGCTACCAAGAAGCCCCATGCCGACCTTGAGGACTGTGGGCAGGAAGTTGTTTGTGGTTGTCTTACCTCGTTTACTTTGTGGAAGCACTGCTGCCTGTAGGCACGGTGGTGAGATGCTGCTGGCTGCTGTTGCTCCTCCTCCCAGAAGGGCTCCGGGTCATACACAGGGAAGACGGCGGCTGCAAGGAGAGCTGCTCAGGGACTCCCCTGGTGGCCCAGGGCTTAAGACTCTGTGCTCCCAATGCAGGGGGCCCAGGTCTGATCCCAGTGCTGCAACTAAAGAAGCTGCATATGGCGACACAGATCCCAGCTGCGGCAACTAACAACTGACGAAGCCAGGAAAAAAAAAAAGCTGTTAAGTTCCGGGAGAAATCTTCTGAATGTAGTTAATCAACCTCGATCATCTTATTGACCTAAAAAAGTTAGAGAATTAATTTCTCTGAAGCAGAGTGGAAGTCTTGGCTCTACTCTTAAGTCACAGAGAAAGCATGTAGATTTATTTCTGTATAGTGGATTTCTGTGTTTTTCTGTATGTCGTGGAACTCGAACAGTTCTGTTGCCAGGTAAAATTTTTGGTGGGTGTTTTTACAGCTGTCTCTGGAATAAGTACATTTACTACATAGGGAAACATAGTCTGTCTTGAGTATTAAAAAATTCTTAAGCTATCTTAACCTTTCAGAGTTTGTTGGAAATACAGAAAAAGGTATTTTATTAGACTGTGTATTCATGGTTAAATTCTTTGGCGTCAAGTTGTATCTTTTTCATTTTTGTGTTCAAGAATTTCACTTGAACTGATTTCTCTGAAGGTCTGTCTGCTTTAGGGGGGAAGCCTATGATAGATTCTAGAAACTACAGGAGGGGCAGGAAGACTGCCGAAGGCTCTTCCGCATCAGGCTGTGCTCTGCGTCTCGGGAGGCGGGCTTTATCCTCTCTGTGAAGCAGGATTTGATTATTCAGAGGGGCTTTTGTGAAATCGTGGATTTCATTTGGGCCAGATTTAATTCTCAGCTTTCTTTTGTAAGTCTTTGAATAATTACAAAAATAAGAGTAGATGGGAGTTATGAAATTGTTTGTCAGAGATAGCCTTAATATTTTCATGCTTCTTTTTGCTTTCAAGTTAAGTTTTGAAGGAGGAATGATAGGGAACTATGCCTTATTTTAAACATTAACTTTTTTTTTAAAATCTGTGCCACATGGTGAGGCTGGTGGGATCTTAGTTCCCAACCAGGCATTGAACCCCTGCCCTTGGCAGTGAAAGTTCAGAGCCCTAACCACAGGATTGCTGGGGAGTTCCCATAAATATTTTTTAAGAAACAAACTTCTTGGTTGGCTAAAGTATAGATTGTCCTTTAATACAATTTCACATGGATAGTGATGTCTCTTAGTGGTGTTATATTTAAATTCCAAGAAAGTGGTGACATTTGAATCACTAATATTTATCAGTAATGTAAAGATAACGTCTGATTGGCTTGAATTCCCATTTATAAAGTGACTGACAGTCTCTTTGACCTGAAATAATGTTCCTTTCCCCCCTTTAGTCTAAAGCACTTAGAGTCTCCACACCACTTACCGGTGTGAGGTACATTAAGGACAGCAGCCCTTGTGTGACTCCGGTTTCTACAGCTACACACAGCTTGAGTCGCCTTCACACCATGCTCACGGGCCTCAGGAATGCACCGAGTGAGAAGCTGGAACAGATCTTCAGGTTAGTCTGAGCCCTTCTTGCCTTCTAAGATTTGGCTGTTGACTGTCTTCCCATGTTTTATTTTAATATTTTGTCATTTGTGCCTTAATTCACCCATTGATAATTTTATATCAATGTTATGCTCAGTTCTGTTGCTAGTCCTTAGAGGACAGAAAAGGTATGAATAGAAAATGACCCTTTTTTCTCAGTATCTTAGTCCATTTGGGCTGCTATACAGAATATGGTAGACTGAGTATTGGTGGCTTAGAAACAACAGAAATTAATGTCTAACAGTTCTAAAGGCTGGAAGTCCAGGCTCGAGATGCTAAGGGTCAGTGTCTGGTGAGGACTGCCTCCTGGTTCATAGACAGCTGTGTTTTTGCTGTGTCCTCATGTAGCAGAAGGAAGAAGGGAGCTCGCTTGGGTTTTCTTTATAGGGGCTCTAATCCCATTCATGATGACCGCCCCCCTCATGACCTAATCACCTCCCAAATTCCCCATCTCTGTACTTTAACCTTGGGGATTAGATTTCAATACATGAAATTGAGGTGGGAGGGGAGCAACTGCAAGCGTTCAGTTCATAGCTCTCAGATTTCTTTAAACATAGTTCAGGAGACAGTAACTAATAACAGATACTGTAGAATAAAACACTAACCTATCTATTATCAGTTATTCTATCTTAAGATTTCGAGGAAAGAGGGATCAGTAAAGATGGGCATCTGTCAAAGAACTTAAGAATGCGGATTGAATCTGAGCAAATTTCTGAAGGGTGGGTCACATTTGAAAAGACAGCCAGTTAGATTCACAGCCAGTGTAAAACCACTGTAACTTTTCTAAGTTCTAGAAAACACCCTTAGCCTGGAAAGGAAGTCAGCTGCCTTTAGTTCCTTTGATCTGTCTGATACTAGTAAGAGTATCAGGGAACTTTAGTGGAAAACACAATAGACTGAATTTCATTACCTGTGCATAATTTTTAGCAAATTTATTTGACAAAATTACCTCCAAGACTGCTTCTATTCCTGAACATTTATGATTTAATGACATAGACCCTATGGGAGACCATTTAATTTCTGGCAGTATAGTATAAGAAAGCCCTGTGTAAGCATACAGTAATTTCCCACTCATAGCCACACATATTAAATACCAAGGCTGATCAGTTTTCCTGTACATTTTTATGAAGTCTGCTTTATTCCTAAACTGAATTGTGATTGACACCCAATAGGCTTTTTCTGTATGACCTCTTCCTAAGTCATATTGCTTAGATGAATCTTGTTTACCTAGAATTCAGAAGCATTTTATAAATACATTTTGGAAGGCTGTCAACCTCTGTGTCTTCCAGATCTCCTTGCAGTCTCTAACTAGGTGTAACAGCTTTTTTAATCTTAAATACCATTAGTGGGGTTAAATATTGCCAGTAGATACTAGGTAGAACCAAAGAGTGCTGTTGTTGTAACCTCTGTGTGTATTCGTAAATAAAATTCTGCTTACATATGATATTCAGTAGCCATTAGTATCAGGACTATAATTGATTTTTATTTCCTTTGTAATTTTCTAAACTTGCTGCATTTCTACAATGAATATATATGTTTATGATCAAGATAAAAACATAGTTATTACAAAAGCCCACATGGTGATCATTTATATTATGCTTCTGAATTGAACATATAGTGCCTTTCAAGTAAAACTAGAAAATGAAATAAATTTCATTTTGGAGGAAAAAATGTAGAATGCCAGTAATGATTTATATGACTTTGTTGTAGTATAGATTATATAACCCTTCATTCTGTTTTCTTCCAGGAGTCCTTAATAAGAGTTGTGCTGCTATCTGGGGAAAGAGTTGAGGGCAATTTTGTTTGTCAACAGTGATTGCAGATGTGTAGGGTAGGTGGGGGCCAGTCACGTACATCAAATGGGCACTGGTCAGAGTTGCTCCATGGAATAAATATTTTTCATTCAAATGGTAATACTGACAGCTTTGATAAGGAAGTATGGGATTGCCTGGATTAATTGGGATGTGTATAGTTTCTGCTCAAAGTATTTGATATTTACAGGTTAAAATTACTCTGAAATTCCAAAGTTGTAAACAGTTTATCACTTTGTGACTTGGCAAGACCCTTAAATCAAATAATTTTTTCTTCTTTTTTTAGGTCATGTTCCAGAGATCCAACCCAGGCTATTGCCAACAGATTGAAAGAAATGTATGAGATATATTCTCAGCATTTCCAGTCAGAGGAGGATGGCAGTAATTGTGCTAAAGGTAAGGCTTAATATTACCCATATTGTTCTCATTTTTGAAATTTAACTATTAATATGTGGATTTCCTTCTTGGAAACCGAGTCAGAAATTGACTCTAGTCTGAGGGCCACAATACAGATATCCAACTTTTCTGTCAACCAACTGATTTCTGGGCTAATCTCAATAAGAGAGAAATTTTAGATTGATAATCTTTATTATGTTGGACTACTGGCACTTTAAAAAATGTTTAATTTTCATTTGTAGACTGGATATTAAGTATAGAACTATAGTGAATCCTCATAATATTAAGAACAAGGACAGAAGATATAGCTGTTACCTGCCCAGGCTTGTTCTTGGAGTTGTTTGATGTCATGAAGTATAAGTACCAAATAGTGCAGTAGCAAGCCAGTTACATACCTCTTAGCATAGAACTGGTCTATTCGGAATTAAAAAAAATAAAAAAGTGTGATCTTGATGGAGTGCTATTACAGTTTTTTAGAAAATTCAGTGTTACCATGAAGAAAATGTTAAGGAATCTTAGGGACGGTTGAAATAGTAGCTCTGGGAAGTACATACATATAATATGAAGTGTTTGGGTTGGTTTTTAAATTGTATTCTGTGGGTAGGGGGTGGGATAGACCCTCATTTTCCACAATACTTATGTTCTTTGCATGTGACTTTTGTGTTTGTTTTTTTTAATTCAGATATTGCCAGCAAACATTTTCGTTTTGCAGAGATGCTTTACTATAAAGTATTAGAATCTGTTATTGAGCAGGAACAAAAAAGACTGGGAGACATGGATTTATCTGTGAGTAAATAACCAATGTACTGAGCAGCACAATAAAATGTAGTTCCCTTTCAGCCCAACCCACCAAGAAAACAGCCATGATTGAAAAAATAATATATGACTTTGAGGGAATAAGTTTGTCGTCCAAGGAAACTTGTGTTCTGAGCCTCTCATCTCCGGTTGCCCACTTAGTGTTTCTCATCGCAGCAGGCTGTGTGTTATCACTTAGAGACTCTGTGGGTAATAAGACTCCTTAGTCAAGGTTAACACGTTCAGACTTAGCCTTAACTGAGGTTTTTAAATAACATGGAGTTTTAATTCAAGCCTTGTATAGAGTAAATTGAGTATTGATTATATAGGAATTTAATGTAAACATTCAATCTTTGACTAAGGTAATTTTTCTAGATTGTGGAAGTATTGCTTGCTTTTAATGACCTCAATAAAGATAATTTTAAGATAAATTAACTTTAAATAACATTTTAATGAAAACTGTAAAATTGACAAATAATGGTTCTGACTCCTTATAACTATCTATAGTGCTTTTATTCTGTATAAAAATATGGCTGTGTATACAAGGAATGTTAACGATAAAATAGAATGAAATTCTGCCATTTGCATGTGTGGATGGACCTAGAGAATACTAAGTGAAATAATGTCACTTACATATGTAATCTTAAGAATATGCAAAAGAGAAACAGACTCACTGATACAGAAAACAAACTTTTGGTTACCAAAGGGGAGAGGGAAGTAGGAAAGGATAAATTAGGACTATGGGATTAACTATACTAACTGCTATATACAAAATAGATAAGCAACAAGGATATTCTGTATAGCACAGTAAATTATAGCCATTGTCTTATATTAACTTATTTCTAGAGTATAATCTGCAAAAGAACTGAATCATTACACTGTACACCTGAAACTAATGTAACATTGTAAACCGACTAAACTTCAATAAAAATAGTATATGGTTGTCAAAATTTAAAAGGTTGTTTTAGAACAGTTTTTCTTTTTTTAATTTTGAGACATACAGAAGAGTATAAAAATGTTCCTAGATGTTAAAGCTTTGTTTTTTTTATAGGGCATTCTGGAACAAGATGCATTCCACAGATCACTCTTGGCGTGCTGCCTTGAGGTCGTCACTTTTTCTTATAAGCCTCCTGGGAATTTTCCATTTATTACTGAAATATTCGATGTGCCACTTTATCATTTTTACAAGGTATTTTTGAAAATCTGATACTGATGAGGAAATTGTAGAAGAGAGTAACATCTTGTTATTCATCTAATCCATTTTAATATGGAAGTACATTTCTTCTGTTTTAAATTACATATTTAATAATTTCACTCTAAATGGGGAGCAGAGAAGAAAAAGAGTCTTAAGAACTATATAAATTCTTTTAATGTGTATAGACCTATTTTGTATAAAAGTTTCATATGATTCCTCCATTTATCTGATAGTCTTTTAGAATACTTTCTTTTTATAAGGTAAGAAAGTTTATAAAAAGTAGCAAATTATCACTAGGTAATCATGATAGCAACCTTCTTTTTAATTTTATGAAAATTAAATGAAAGTGTCTTTCAGAAAAGAACTTTTCACATGTTATATAGCTGTCTCTTATACACATCTTAATGAAATGCAGAGCAGCTGTTTCAAAATAGTATTCTTTAACCTTAATTTTTCATTAATTGACTTATGTTTCTATAAATATGTAAAAAATACTGAAATATATTTGCCCATTTTGCTTTTCCACTTGAATAATTTTCTTGTTAAGTTATTACTAAACAAACCAAGACATTTTGAAACATTTCAGGTGATAGAAGTATTCATTAGAGCAGAAGATGGCCTTTGTAGAGAGGTGGTAAAACACCTTAATCAGATTGAAGAACAAATCTTGGATCATTTAGCTTGGAAACCAGAGTCTCCGCTCTGGGACAGGATTAGAGACAATGAAAACAGAGTTCCCACATGCGAAGAGGTTTGTGAAAAGATCTTAACATCTCTCTGTGACAAAAAGCCTACCAACATCTATCCTATTCATAATTCTCTTTCACTGACCACTTAAACTTAGCATCTTGCTCTCATAAGTGTGGGAGGGTAACAGCTGGGTGTAATTTGGTACAGTCACCTCTGTATCTACGAGGAAACAAGAGTCAAATGCTTAGTGACTGCCCCAAGGTTTTAGTGACAGAGTAAGAATTCAGTGTTCTGTCTTGATTTCCTAACCAAGTTTCTATACTTTAAAATGGTTGATTGTCTAATTCTCCAAATGAGTAATGAAGGTTAATTTGTATTTAGTATCCAGTTATTAGGTCTGAATTTTTTAAACCTGCCAGAATTTTTTAAAAGATCTACTTATTATTTTTTTTTGGCTGTGCTGGGTCTTCATTGCTGTGCGTGGGCTTTCCCTGGTTGCTGCAAGTAGGGGCTGCTCTCTAGTTGCAGTGTGCAGGCTTCTCATCGGGTGACTTCTCTTGTTGCAGGGCAAGGGCTCCAGGGTGCACGGGCTTCAGTAATTGTTCAGGGGCATGTGGGATCTTCCTGGACCAGGGATCAAACTCATGTCCCCTGTATTGGCAGGCAGATTCCTATCCACTCCACCACCAAGAAAGTTCCAGAATTTTTTTTTAATTCCGTATGAATGTGAAAAAGATAGATGATTTTATTTAGGTGGAAAAACTGATGAGCCAAGATAATTTCCTTTTGCCTTAGATTATTATTTTTTGGTGTTTTTTTTAAAAAAAAACTTTTTTGAATAATGGTATTTTGTGTAAACATTTCTTATTAGGTCATGCCACCTCAGAACCTGGAAAGAGCAGATGAAATTTGTATTGCTGGCTCTCCTCTGACTCCCAGAAGGGTGAGTGAAGTTCGTGCTGATACTGGAGGACTTGGAAGAAGTAAGTTTAAAATACTAGGGGAAGTATTTTGGGGATTTAAATTCCATCCAAAACTACAAGTGAAGTTATTAGGGTATATATAGAAGAAAATAATCCATGCATTATAGTGTCATGTGGATCAGTTAAAGAGCACAAGAAACTGTATGATAAGTATCTTTTAAAATAGATAGAATGCTATATATTAATGTGATTCCTATTTTTTAAGTATATTTTTTCCTTTAAACACACAAAAGGGCTGAAATAGAAAAACCAAACCATAAATGATTAGTGTCGGGTAATAGAATTCCAGGTGGTCTCTATAAAATTTTTAAGATGAATATCTATTACTTTTAAATTCAGAAGAAACAGAAAAAGGTTTCTTAAAGATGAAGTCTATGATGTAATTAGGTATAGACGAGCCAGTGAGTTGAGAGGACTGAATGGACTGAGTGTGTTCAGGTTTTTCAGTTTTTGACCATGCCTTGCTGCTTGTGGGATCTTAATTCCTTAACCAAGAATTGAACCAAGGATTGACCCCAGCAGTGAAATCTCCAAGTCCCAACCACGGATCACAGGGAGTTCCCGGGCATGTTTAGCTTTGACTCTTGTCAGTTGAGCAGTGCCACCTACCCTGGTTAACATAACAGCATTGCTGGCCCTGAGGTGCAGCAAAGGGAAGTTTTGCTATTCATCTGGTTACAGTTTAGACAGCTCTTTATAACAGTTGCCAAGTGCAACATATACTTCAGATAAAACTACTTTTTTAAAAACAATTCTGTAAATCCAGAGAGTTCTAAATCCTTAGATGCCATTAGAAAGATATTATTTCTAGATCAACTTTTTAATGTAATTGATAAGCACTGGCTATAGAAGATCAGTTTTAAAATCAGAAATCTCTCTATGCCAGTGCATTGTCAATGGATATGAATGATCTGTATGAAAATTTCCTCATTTTTTAAAGAGGAGGCATAATGGCTTAACTTTTTCTGCTTTTTATCCACTTTAAACTTCATTTTTTGTACTTATCACTTTTCCATATTCATGAGGTCTTTTAATATTTTACAAGATAATGATTATAATTTGAAACACTAAAAAAACTGTATTGAACTATAGTTGATTTACAATATTGTGTTAATTTCTGCTATCTAGCAAAGTGACTCAGTTATACATATATATATATATACTTTTTTCATATTCTTTTCTATTATAGTTTAGCACAGGATATTGAATATAGTTCCCTGTGCTATACAATAGAACTTTTTTTGTTTATCCAGAGACAGTGATCATAATTAATGTATTCTTCTTAACTCTGCAGCTTTGTTCCAAATGTAGATCTAGTAAATTTGTTTCCTTTTGTATCATCAAGAAATTGAAATGTTAAACCACAGTCTGTCAGAAATACTATCAATCCTCTTATGACCTCCCTGCTGCTGCTGCTAAGTCGCTTCAGTCGTGTCCGACTCTGTGCGACCCCATAGACAGGAGCCCAACAGGCTCCCCTGTCCCTGGGATTCTCCAGGCAAGAACACTGGAGTGGGTTGCCATTTCCTTCTCCATTGTGTGAAAGCAAAAAGTGAAAGTGAAGTCGCTCAGTCGCATCCGACTTCTAGCGACCCCATGGACTGCAGCCTACCAGGCTCCTCCATCCATGGGATTTTCTAGGCAAGAGTACTGGTCTGCTGCTGCTGCTAAGTCGCTTCAGTCGTGTCCGACTCTGTGCGACCCCATAGACAGGAGCCCAACAGGCTCCCCTGTCCCTGGGATTCTCCAGGCAAGAACACTGGAGTGGGTTGCCATTTCCTTCTCCATTGTGTGAAAGCAAAAAGTGAAAGTGAAGTCGCTCAGTCGCATCCGACTTCTAGCGACCCCATGGACTGCAGCCTACCAGGCTCCTCCATCCATGGGATTTTCTAGGCAAGAGTACTGGAGTGGCTTGCTATTGCCTTCCTACATATATTTTAATACTTAAAACCCACTCATGTGCGGTTTTTACAGCTAGACATGGAAAAGAGAAAGGGATGTTTCTCAAAAATTCAGATTGGTGTGGATTCAAACTTAACGACAGACGAAGTTACAGTGGTTAACAGAGTTTCTGTTTGGGATGTTGAAAAAGTTTTGGGGAAAGATGGTGGTGGTAGTGGTGGTCTGCACAGTAAGTGAAAGTCACTTAGTCGTGTCCAACTCTTTGTGACCCCATAGACTATACAGTCCATGGAATTCTCCAGGCCAGACTAGTGGAGTGGGCAGCTGTTCCCTTCTCCAGGGGATCTTCCCAACCCAGGGATCAAACCGAGGTCTCCCGCATTGCAGGTGGATTCTCTACCAGCTGAGCCACTAGGGAAGTCCAAGAATCCTGGAGTTGGTAGCCTATCCCTTCTCCAGTGAATCTTCCCAACCCAGGAATCGAACAGGGGTCTCCTGCATTGCAGGCAGGTTCTTTACAAGCTGAGCTATCAGCAAAACCCTCTGTGAATGTGATACCACTAGATTGTATACTTAAAAATGGGTAAAATGCCAGATTATATGTACTTTATCACAACTTAAAAAAAAATAGTGATGTAATATACCCCAAACCATTGAACTGTACAATCTAAGTGGTGAAATATATGTAAATCATATCTCAGTAAGGTTGTTTAAAGAATAGTAAACTAAGCTTAATTGAATCTAAAACATGTATGTCCATTCTTACTGAATAACATTATTATATTTTAGTAACTTTCTATGTGTAAAAAATGACAATGATGAAAATGCATAAAATGGCTGTATCTGTCTCCTTGAGTTAAATGGTTCGATCTTTTCTTTTTTCTGACCCTAGGCATATCATCTCCAACCACACTGTATGATAGGTACAGCTCCCCAACAGCCAGTTCTACCAGAAGGCGACTGTTTGTGGATAATGACAGCCCCACGGATGGAGGGACCCCTGGGCGCATTCCCCCGCAGCCTCTAGTCAATGCTGTCCCCGTGCAGAATGTATCCGGGGAGGCTGTATCTGTCACACCAGTTCCTGGACAGACCTTGGTCACCATGGCAACAGCCACCGTCACAGCCAACAATGGACAAACAGTGACCATTCCTGTACAAGGTAAGGAAGGCAGAGTTGGATATTGAGTTCTTTCTCTGGCATTTATTACTTGAGATTTGGCTGGAATGATGATACGAGACAAACGTGGACTGGGAAAGGGATTGGGAGGGGAAAAATGGGAAACCTCTGCCCGGAGAATCTGGTATTATCAACATTTTTTTTGTGCTTTTTTTTCTTTGAAACAAACTTTAGGTATTGCCAATGAGAATGGAGGAATAACGTTCTTCCCAGTCCAAGTCAATGTTGGGGGGCAGGCGCAAGCTGTGACTGGCTCCATCCAGCCCCTCAGTGCTCAGGCCCTGGCTGGAAGCTTAAGCTCGCAACAGGTGACAGGAACAACCTTGCAAGTCCCTGGTCAGGTGGCCATTCAACAGATTTCCCCTGGTGGACCACAGCAGAAACAAGGCCTGCCTTTAACCAGCAGCAGTGTCAGACCCAGGAAGACCAGCTCTTTATCGCTTTTCTTTAGGAAGGTAATTTTTCACATGCCCTCACCAGGTCTAGAACTCGGGAAATACAAGGGTTAGATAAAGTTTGAGATATAATATTTTTGTTTATCTACTAGGTTTATCACTTAGCAGGTGTCCGCCTTCGGGATCTTTGTGCTAAATTGGATATTTCAGATGAACTGAGGAAAAAAATCTGGACCTGCTTTGAATTCTCCATAATTCAGTGTCCTGAACTTATGATGGACAGACATCTGGACCAGTTGTTAATGTGTGCCATTTATGTGATGGCAAAGGTGAGTACCATTAGGAATATAAAAGGAAAAAGATGCTACTTCCTTACTCTTAGAACACTTTTAACAGCTTTACTAAGGTAAAATTCACATACTGAATAACTGACCCATTTAAAATATACAGCTCAGTGGATTTTAATATATTCATAAATATGTGTGACAAGTACCACAGTTAATTTTAGAATATGATATTCCATTGTATGAATATATGACATTTTTTTAATCTATTCATCAGTTGATGGACATTTAGATTATTTTTACTTTAGGGCTATTATAAATACTGCTGCTAATGAACATGAGTATACAAGTTTTTGCATGGACATTTTTTCATTTCTCTTCTGTATATACCTTGGAGCATATTGCTGGGTCATGTGGTAAACTCCATTTTTAACTGCTTGAGGAACTGCCAGACTGTTTTCCAAAGTCACTGCACCATTTTACAGTTCCACAGATAGTATATGAAGGTCCTTATTTCTCCAGATTCTCATTAACACTTATTATCTGACTTTGTTTTTAAAAATAATTTATTGAGGTGAAACTCACATAACACTATGCATTTTAAAACATATGGTCCAAGTTTTAAAATCGGTAACTTTTTTCTTCTTTTTCAAGGTTTGGCTAGTCTAAATTGCTTGACATTCTTGATGAATTTTAGAATCAACTTGTCTATTCTTGTTATAATGAAGTCAGGTGGGGTTCAGATAGAGATTATGTTGAATCTGTAGATTAGTAAAGGAGTATTGTTATCTTAACCATATTTTACCTTCTGATTAATGAACATTTCAGGCCTATGCTTTTCTTTGTGGGTAGTTTATTGCTGAATGATTCTTTTTTCCCTGGTTACGAGTCTATTCAGATTGTCTATTCCTTCTAGAATCAGTTTTAGTAGTGTGTATCTTTTCCAAGGAATTTGTTTTCTCCAGGCTTTCTAATATGTTGGCACCATTGTTTATAATATTCCTTTTAGTCCTTTTTATTCTTTGTCAGTAGTAATTTGACAGTCTTCTTTAAAAATTTTGGTCAGTCTAGCTGAAAATTTTGTTGGTTTTGTCAAAGAACCACTTTCTGGCTTATTATTATATGCTCTAATCTTTATTATTCCCTTCTTTCTGCTTGCTTTTGTTCTTTGTTTTCTCAAGCTTTCTTGAGGCTTATTTTTGTTCTTTTTGTTTTCCTGGCTCTGCCACACGGCTTGTGGGATCTTAGTTCTCTGATCAGGGATTGAACCGAGGCATTTGGCAGTGAAAGTGCCAAGTCCCAACCTCTGAACTACCAGGGATTCCCTCGGCTGTGTTTGCTCTTTTTTTTTTTTTTAGTGTCTTAAGATGGATGGATAGGTAATTTAATCTTTCTTTTTTCTTACTATGGGCATTAAGAGGTATAGATTTCCCTCTAAGCACTGCTTTAGCTGTATCTCATAAATTAGGGTATGTTATGTCTTTATTTCACTCATCTCAAAGCATTCTCTAATGTCTTTTGACTTACTGGTTATCTAGGTGTATTGTTTAATTTCCATGTATTTGTGAGTTTCTCAAATTTCTGTTAATTTCTAGTTTCAATCCACTGTGGTTCCAAAATACACTTTGTATTATTTACTTTAATCCTTTTAAATTTATTGAAGTTTTGTACCCTAGCATGTGGTCTATCCTGGACAGTGTTCAGTGTGCACTTGGGAAGAATATATATTCTGTTGTTGGGTGTTACATCTATAGATGTAAGGTTTTTTAGTTTTGTTTTTTTTTTTTCTTAATAGTGTTAAAGTCTGTTTCTTTGTTGATCTTCTGTCTAGTTGATCAATCCATTATTGCCAGTGGGGTATTGAGCTCTCTGAATATTATTGAATTGTCTATTTCTCTATTAATTTCTGTCAGTTTTTACTTCATGTATTTTGGTGCTCTGTTATTAGGTATCTGTATGTTTTTAATTGTTAGATCTTTCTAATGGATTGACTCCTCATAATCATGAAATGTCCCTCTTTATCTGAAGTAACTGTTTTGTTTTAAAGTCTATTTTATAGTGTGATCTTTGTATAGTCACTAAACTTTTTTGAATTGCTGCTGGATGATATGTCTTCTTTCCATCCTTTTCTTTTAAATCTGTTTGCTTTAAGCTAAAGTGTTTTTTGTATATGGAGTATATAGTTGGATCTCTTTTTTAAATCTAATGTGACAATTTCTTCGATTGTGTTAATACATTCACATTTAACATTGTTGTAACTGGATTTATGTCTGACATTTTACTTTGTTTTTTATGTCTCATGTCTTTTAGATCCTCTCCTTCACTGCTTTCATTTTCATGTGCATTCAGCAAATACTTTCTAATATGGCATTTTAATTTCAGTATTGAGTTTTAAACTTTTTTTTACTAGTGGTTCTTTAGGGTTTTCTATATTTTTGTTTTTATTTTTGCTCTGCCTTTTTTTGGTCCCATCTTTATTGAGATATAACATCACATTTCTTCACATATATATTTTGTTCTATACAATTAAATCAGTTAAAAAGAAATACACATTCTGTATTCTTTCCAGTTACATAATTATTTTTACATTGCTGTTTGTTTTTTCATGTGTAGTTGAATTATTTTGTGGGGTCACCTACTTTTAGCTTGAAGAACTTGCTTTAGTATTTTCATGTAAGATGGTTCTGCTGGCAGCAAGTTTTCTGTCTTTATGTTTAGCTGAGACTATATTCATTTCACTTTCATTTACAAAAGATAATTTTGTTACATACTTACTGGATTCTTAGATTTTACTTTGTACACTGTTTCATAGCTTCCATAGTTTCTAATGAGAAGTTATCTGTTACTTTATTAGAGTTTCCTACTAAGCAAAAAGTTGCTTTTCTCTTGATGCTTTCAAGATTCTCCCTTTCTTTGGCTTTCACCTTTCTTACTAAGTGTCTGGGTCTCTTTGCATTTGTCCTGCTTGGAATTTGTTAAAATTTGTGGATATATTTCAGACTTAAATTGAAGAAAGTAGGGAAAACCACTAGAACATTCAGGGTATGACCTAAATCAAATCCCTTACCAGAGATACAGTGGAAGTGAGAAATAGATTCAAGGGATTAGATATGATAGACAGTGCCTGATGAAATATGGATGGAGGTTCATGACATTGTACAAGAGACAGGGATGAAGACCATCCCCAACAAAAAGAAATGCAAAAAAGTCTTTGTTGACTATGCCAAAGCCTTTGACTGTGTGGATCACCACAAACTGTGGAAAATTCTTAAAGAGATGGGAATATCAGACCACCTGACCTGCCTCCTGAGAAATCTGTTTGCAGGTCAGGAAGAAACAGAACTGGACATGAAACAGCAGACTGGTTCCAAATAGGGAAAGGAGTACATCAAGGCTGTCACCCTGCTTATTTAAGGTATTGTCACCCTGCTTATTTAACTTATATGCAGAGTACATCATGAGAAACGCTGGGCTCGATGATGCACAAGCTGAATCAGGATTGCTGGGAGAAATATCAATAACCTCAGATATGCAGATGACACCACCCTTATGGCAGAAAGTGAAGAAGAACAAAAGAGCCTCTTGATGAAAGTGAAAGAGGAGAGTTAAAAAGTTGGCTTAAAACTCAACATTCAGAAAACGAAGATCATGGCATCTGGTCCCAGTACTTCATGGCAAATAGATGGAGAAACAGTGGCAGACTTTGTTTTTGGGGGCTCCAAAATCACTGCAGATGGTGACTGCATCCATGAAATTAAAAGGTGCTTACTCCTTGGAAGTAAAGTTATGACTAACCTAGACAGCATATTAAAAAGCAGACATTACTTTGCCAGCAAAGGTCTGTCTGGTCAAGGCTATGGTTTTTCCAGTAGTCATGTATGGAGAGTTGGACTATAAAGAAAGCTGAGCGCCAAAGAATTGATGAGTTAGAACTGCGGTGTTGGAGGATACTCTTCAGAGTCCCTTGGACTACAAGATCCAGCCAGTCCGTCCGAAAGATCAGTCCTGAATATTCAATGGAAGGACTGATGCTGAAGCTGATACTACCAAAACTTTGGCCACCTGATGTGAAGAACTGACTCATTTGAAAAGACCCTGATGCTGGAAAAGATTGAAGGTGGGAGAAGGGGACGACAGAGGATGAGATGGTTGGATGGCATCACTGACTCAATGGACATGAGTTTGAGTGAACTCCGGAAGTTGGTGATGACAGGGAGGCCTGGCGAGCAGCAGTCCCTGGGGTCGCAAAGAGTCAGACACGACTGAGCAACTGAACTGAGACTAATGTTTTTTAAATAAATTTGGAAGGTTTCAGCCTTTGAACATTTCTTCCTGCTTCACTCCTTCTAGTATTCCCATTATGTGACCTTGATGTGCTTAATGGTATGCCCCATTTCTCTGAAGCACTTTTTTCTTCATTCTGTCCTCTGTTCTGTGAACAGTTCCATCTCAGGTTTGTTAAACTTTTCCTTTGCCAGTGCAAATCTAGTTTTTCATTCCTCTAATAAATTTTCTGTCACTATGGTTTATTCTAGGTCTTGATTCTGATACTATGTATTCCCTCTGTTGTTACTGAATTAGTAGATTTACTTTAATATATATTTCTTCATTTGTTGTATGCTTTTTAGAGACATTTCCAGAGACTTTAAATGGTTGTTTTTTAATGCGATTTTCACCAGTGTCACTGGGGAGCAGGTTCATGGATCGTCTCATACTATATTATGCTAGAAGTCAAATTCACTCTCAGTGTACCCTTATTCTTTGCCAGGTCACAAAAGAAGACAAATCCTTCCAGAATATTATGCGTTGCTATAGGACTCAGCCACAGGCCCGGAGCCAGGTAACTACATTTTCTCTCAGGGCTGAAAATAAAGATGAAAGTCTTTTTGATGCATATAAAAAAATTAACTATAGGTGATTCTGTAACCTCTTCTCCAGGATAAAAAAGGACTCTATTTTAATCTTATTTAATTATTGACAGCTACACATCTTAAGTTATCTTTTCCCCCAAAGTTAATGATGTAAAATATTTGATTCCTTTTTAATTCAGATAATTACAAGATAGATGTAAATTAGGAAGCTGCTGTTTGGATTCTATGTCACCTTGAATTCAGTCTGGTTTAGGACACACAGTGCTGCACATTTAACCAAAGTAGCATTAAGTGAAATTTTAAAACCCATTTTACCTTTAATGCTATATACTTGTCTCGAAGAGATAGGTAGGTAAGATCTTTGTATCTGACTTAGAATGACTTGATTTTACAATTAGATATTATTGCTACTCTGTAGTATTGTAGGCAGCACTTGGAAGTTGAAGCCTGACAGGCCCTGATACATAACCTTGGCTGCATTTACAAACCTCTCCTGAGTAGGACAGCTATTACTGTAGGGAACTGTGAGAATTAAATAACATGAAAGTTATATAGTCTAGGATGTGCTCAGTAGATATTGTTCTGTTGCCTTCTCATGCTCTGTTTAAAGGTGTACAGAAGTGTTTTGATAAAAGGGAAAAGGAGAAGAAGAAATTCTGGCAGCAGTGACAGCAGAAGCCATCAGAATTCTCCAACAGAACTAAACAAAGACAGAAGTAAGTGGGATCTTTATGAATGTATACAACTAAATTAGGAGCTCCTCTTTTTTTTAGGACTAAAGAATTACTAAAATTACTGTTGTAGAAACTGTGAAAACTGTTTATTGGCAAAAGATTTGTTGGAACAATAAACAATTCTAAATTTAGTAGCAAAGTTGTCCTTTATTCCATGGTTTTGAGACACACTATGCATAAACATTTTTCTTTATGGGTACTAGAAAAGGTTAGAGAAGACGGGCATTTGTTGACCTGAGTTCCAGAAAAATGTGGCATGTCGACAGAAGCCATGCTATGGAAATACCATCCTTAATTGCTGGTTTATACCACTTAATGTAGGGCTCGGTCCTAGAAAACTGGTGTCGGTTAATGAATACTTGCTACAATTAATGAATACTTGGTGTCAATTAATCAAGCCCTTGCTACATTAATAGCATGATAGTAGTTAGCGGGCCTTCCCAGGTAGCTCAGTGGTAAAGAATCCACCTGCCAGTGCAGGAAAGCAGAAGATGTGGGTTCAACCCTTGGGGTGCAAAGACCCCCTGGAGCATGGCAAACTGCTCAAGTATTCTTGCTGGGATAAACCCATGAACAGAGGAGCCCGGTGGGCTACATCCCATGGATTCGCAAAGAGTCGGACGCAACTGAACATGCACACACACAGAGTTGGTACTAAATACCTTGTCTGTGCTTTGCTCCTTGGTGTAGTGTAGAGGGCCCATTTGCTGCCGTTTAACAAGGAGAATGGGTAGCTGTTCACCCTCCTCTTCCTGAATTTTCTTTTTAAAAGCAACCTGCACCAGCAGTCTCCCTGTTTAACACCTTCTGTTCTACCTGGTACAGCCAGCAGAGACTCCAGTCCTGTCATGAGGTCCAGCAGCACCTTGCCAGTCCCACAGCCGAGCAGCGCCCCTCCTACCCCGACCCGCCTCACGGGGGCCAACAGTGATGTGGAGGAGGAAGAGAGGGGAGACCTCATCCAGTTCTACAACAACATCTATATCAAACAGATTAAAACGTTTGCCATGAAGTACTCACAGGCAAATGCAGTACGTTTGAGGAGGATTATTTCATACTTTTTTTTTCACTTGTGAGGAATTCCTGAGAAATCACGTGGTTTTGAGCTACTTCTGTGTAAACTAGTTTGACAAATAATTATTTTGTTAAGTAAAATAAAACTGAGAAAGTCTTTAACAGAAATAATCTGCTTAATGAACATAACTTCTACTGTTGTGAAGTGTTAAACATGAATAAGATTGCATTTGGACTCCCTGCAAAGTATAGTCATATGAGACGGACTGCGTAAGTTCAAATTACCCCAAACTTGCCAGCTCTGGTGACCTTGCAAATTATTTAACTTTCTCCATACCTATTGTTTCCTTTATATAAAATGGGAACAGAAATAGTTCTTTGCTTACAGAGTTGTTGTGAGGATTAAATGACCTAATATATTAAAAATGGTTAAAACAGTGGAACAAAGAAAGCACTTAACCAATTCCTATTGTATGGTTTTCTTTAGGTTTAATTTTTGCCACGAATACATCACTATCTACCATTCATAAAGCACTTAGTTTATTATACCTCTTCACTGATTCAGCAAGAATAACCATTTTCCCAAAAAAGTAATTGGTTAGGGATTTTTGTTTACCTTAGAATTTTTTTTTTTTTTTTTAACAGATGGATGCTCCTCCACTCTCTCCCTATCCATTTGTAAGAACAGGCTCTCCTCGCCGAATACAGTTGTCTCAGAACCATCCTGTCTACATTTCCCCGCATAAAAATGAAGGGATGCTTTCTCCTCGAGAAAAGATTTTCTACTACTTCAGCAACAGTCCTTCAAAGGTGAGCCTAACGTAAAGCCCAAGCTTTACCAGCCCCACACGCGGGATTCTAGGGTTGTTGGGAAACCTTCAGCACGCACACGAGTGATGGGATCCGCGAAGGAAGAGCGACCAGTGGTCCCACAGCAGCAGGAAACAAGGGTTTGGGGGAGAACTTTCAAGTTGGAAACAGGGTAAGGGGTTTGGATTTTCATTCCTCTCTTCCTATTTGTGCATCTGAACATTCTGCTATAAATCTGGAATTTTATTTTTTTGTCCCATTTGTAAAACTTTAAAATTCCAAATTTCTGTTAGGGAAAGAAAATCCAGATCCATTGACGGATTACTCAGTGTCTGTCTCTGGGACAGGAACTGTCTCTGTCCTTTGAATTCTTAGTCTAAGAGGAGAAACGGGCATTTTATAACAATATGCACATTAGCACCGATTTAAGTGGTAGCATCTGCCTCAGTCTGCAGTGGGTAGGGAAGCCTGAGTCAAGCCTTAACAGATGAAAAATTAGGAGGTTGCTGAGGTGTGGAAGGAAGGGCATCCAGGATAAAATGGACAAGAAAGGGAAACAAGTCCTTGAGGCAGTAAGGCTAGAGCTCTGGGAATCCTATGTTCCTTACTGTTAAGAAGGCAGCTAGATCTTAAAGGTCCTTAAGAGATACTTATAAAGATTGTTCAGAAAACACACACAGAACAAATGGCCCAGGAAAAATACATGCAGATTCCTAAAAAACACAATGTCAATACCATGGAGAGATGGATGACAGACAAATGGCGGGGAGAGCACTGCTCTGTTTCCCTGTTAGTAGATTTCATCCCACACCAAATTAAGCTCCAAACGGATTAAAAAGTTAAACAGAAAAGATAAACTGGAGTAGGACTATTCAATCCAAAAGAAGGCCAAACAAGGAAGAAGACAGCAAAAAAGAGCAAGTAAATATAAGTGGTCTAAATACCCCAGTTAAAACTCAGGAATTGTTAACACTGGATTAAACTGATGCAGATTACCACAGAATACTATGTAGCAGTTAGATATGTGATCCATATATACTGATATGAGAAGGTGTAAGACATAATGTGGACTGAACAGTACATAATATACCATTTTAATTTTTTTGAAACCCCACTTAGTGAACATTATTATATTTCTAATGCATGCCTTCCTAGAAAAAAGAGCAGAAAGCTACACAGTAGCCTGATCTGTTCAGTGAATGAATGGTAACAGTAAGTGTCCTTAGGGATTGGGTGAGGACAAGGTATATTCTGTATGAATCCGGGGGGGAATAAGTATTCATTTTTAAACTGTCATGTACATATTATATAAATTATGGTGAATAAAACACTATGTATATAAATTATATGTATTAATGTGTTATTAATCTATATTAATGTTATGTATATAGTAAGGCATATACTTGCACGATACAAAATATGTTGTATATACATGTATACAAATACCACTTATACAATTAGTGTATAGTTAACAATTTAAGAACATTCCAGTAAGTGGGAGACTAGAGATAGAAAATGCAGAGCAGACTTTTAGGGAGGCAAGAGTAGACGAGAAAGAGGAAAACTTGCTAAAAATGGTTAAAATTTGAGAGAGATGCATATACTGATTATAGAAAACCATGGTGGTTTTAAGCCTCAGAAAAGCCTATTATTTAAGAATAAAAAATAAATATCTAGGATTTGCTTTAAAACATCTGAGAGATGAGAACTGATTGAAGGTATGAGTCAAATAAGACTGGCTGATATTGCTGAAGCAGGGTGACGGTCAGGTGAAGGTTCACTATATATGCTTTTCCGTTCCCATGTTTGAAATGTCCTAAAACAAATGCATTTAAAATCTGCTCAGTATGCTTTCTACTAGGAAGCGTGGACAACGAAATCAGTGGCACATGGAAAAAAAAAATCCGAAAATAATGTAACAGCCGACTTCTGGGACTCTGGGGAAACTCAGTGCTGAAGGCACCTGTACATAGATCCAGTCTTTCTAGACCCCTGGCAATATTCTTCTCACTCCAGGTTCCTCACGTGAACCAGAGAATGCAGAAAATAATTTGCCTTTTCCTCTGTTCTCCCAAGGAAGATGTATAATGCATTTTAGAATTTCGACTTCTCCTATGAAACTCCATGGCTGCTAAATACTATATAAAGTCATGTTACTTTTTTAAAAAAGGAAAATGGAAATGTATGAAGTTGATTAAATATGGCATAGCAATGTGATGCTATGTAACTTGTTAAAAAATAGAAATACTCTGCCTCTATCCCAGTCAGTCATCATCTCAGCTAGCTGAGAAGTGAAACCGGAAGGGTGTAAAATTTGCTAGTTCTTTCCCTTATAAAGATGTTCAAACTCTTCAAAGTAAACTACTTAACTCATTTGAGGTTCTTTGATGTAACACTGAACTGTGTGTATTAGAATTTTAACGCTTTTTATATCACTTTTTACCTCTGCCACCAGAGACTGAGAGAAATTAACAGTATGATACGGACAGGAGAAACTCCAACGAAAAAGAGAGGGATCCTTTTGGAAGATGGAAGTGAATCACCTGCAAAAAGAATCTGCCCAGAAAATCATTCTGCCTTATTACGTCGTCTCCAAGATGTAGCTAATGACCGAGGTTCCCACTGAGGTTAGTCCGCTGTATTGAAACTGTCTCTTCACAAACTGTTTAGCAGCAGCATTTAATGTATGCCAGATTATGGGGCTCTTTTCCTGAATCCTTCCAGTATCCTTAGGATATTTTTACTTACCCCAACTGCCTTTTTTCCTGCCTTGCAGTGCTTGCCATCAAGGCTGCCTAGAATCCAACACAGTTGGATTTTTTTAACTCTTTGGCAAAGCTATTCCAAGTACTGCAGAGAACGAAGCGTACTAGTGTGTAGAAGAGGTCTCTGTTAACGTGTTCCAGCAGAGGAACCATATTTCAGTTCATTCCTGCTTTGTGGTCAGCCCTGGCCCTCATGAAAAGCAAAACTTGGCATTTTGTCCTGAAACACTTGGTAGGAGTGTGAGATTTCTGCATTCCTAAAAGGTAACAAATTGGGAAAGCACCCAGATTTGGAGGTCCTAGGTAACCAGTCCAAGTCTCCCGTTTCCTTTGTGTAATTCTTCCCTACCCCAGTAGATGTGGTGCAGTGTGACAAGTCTTTGATTAGTGTGCAATGTGTGAGTGAACTTGTATAAGAAGTGGCACTTTAGGGCTGTAAAAAGCATGATTTTGTAACCCAGATTTTGCTGTATATTTGCGATGGCACTTTCTACAATGTGAACTTTATTAAGTACAAAACTTCTAGGCTTAATATCTTCTTTGATGCTTTTGTACTTTTTTTAAAATTGTTAAAGCCCCAGTAGCTACCTTTTGGGCAAGTGTTTTAAATTCTCCATTTTTGTTGATAGGGATCAGCTGGCTAAGTAAAGATTTTAAATCAAGTTGAATTAAGGGGATTATTATGAAAAATTATCACCTCTTCCTTTAGGAGGTAGTTATCCAAAAAGACATGTGTCTTTATTAAGGTGGTATTTTAAAATATCTTTGGGTGTGTTCCTGGAAGTTTAAAAAAATAGATTGGAGAATTTTAGGTTTTTATTAGTACACAGTACCATTTATACAGATTAGAAAATGTTAATTTAACAGCTACTGAATTATCTATATATACCTTTATTAATCACTATTGTTCCAGCAGTTTTAAAGTTGAATGAATAATCTTATTAGGGAAAAAGTTCAATTGTAAATTGAATCAGTATAAACAAAGTTACTAGGTAACTTCATATTGCTCTGAAAAAAATATGGAACTTACACTGTTCAATTAGAATAGTGTTCTGCAAAAATATTTATAAAACCTCTCAAGATACTGCTACTGTAATTTTATATGAAAATAAGTGTATTTTTCAATAAAGCATTTATAAATTAATCTTTGTTTAGTTATATTGAGAAAAGGGTAGTTTCCTGCATAAATGACAAAGAACAATCATTCATTGATTTATTGTCTCTACAGAACATACTAGTCATTCATCGTTTAAATCTCTGACTTCATTAGAAACCGTTTTAACACTTTTTCTCCCTCCTGCCATAAAAATACAGTAATTTGCTTAAAAAAAAAAAACAAAAAAACACCTAAGAACAAGTGTTCTGGTTTCCTCTCACTCACCTAGTATGTCCCTCAGTGACAGCAGTTTGTATATCAGTAACACAGTAAGCTGAAGACTGAGGTTCATTCATTCAACTGCTGCTCCACTTAAAAGTGCTAATAAGCTATGGAAACTGCTCTCTCTATCCTTTTCATCTCTGCATCCTAACGTATGTACAACCGAAACCGCCAATTAAGAAATCAATATAGTGTTGAACTTTGCTTAACTTCATTAGTTTAAATGAATCCAACTTACCTTTAGCATTATATTCAAAAAAATATGTAAGCTTCAAAGTCCCCAATAATTTGGAGTACTGAACTAGATAACCACCTTAAAGACACTTCTGACAGAAGTAATGCATTACGTAAAGAGAGGTTTCCAGAACTTGCTGTTAGAACCTAAGCATACACGGACAACACTGACGTCAGCCACTGTTCACAACGTTTTACTCTGCAGGCAGTCCTTTGCCATTGGCCAGCTTTAGGAGCCGAAGTCCAGCAGGAAAGTGCATGGTGCACCGATTCACCAGCTCTTAGGTCGCTACTGTTTTCTCTTCTTTACTGAAAGGTTGTACTGAGCCAGGCTTTACCCATGACAGGCCAGCAACATGAACGCTTTTATTGTGCTGTTCTTCAGGCTTCTTCTAGGCACAATGAAAAACAGACATTACAGACTGATAAGGAGATTTCAGCACTGCACCAATCTGTCTCCCCAAAAGTCACTGTATACACACAATGGTCACCAGTGAAGATACTTTAGAAAGCAAACAGCAAGTTAACCTATTTCTAAAATGGCCATCTACTTACTTTCTGAGTCAGCATCTTCTCTCTGGCTTCATCATGGACAGAAGGATTCCATGGAGAAAAGCTTAAGGAAGAGAGAAACACTAAAGAACGGCTCACTAAATTTAATGTCCATTTTTAACCCCGTTCCCCAAACAGAACTTAACAAGGAACAGTCTTAATCAGTTGTCAGTATGTAAGTTTCAGACATTACCTAAACAATTTTCTCACATAATTACCCCTTAGCACTTTTCCTGAGTTAGCTCACGTAAGCCTTGCAACCAACCCTGATGTCCTATTACAGATGAAGAAAGCAAGGCACGGTAAAATTAAGTAACTGCTCAGGGTTACCAAAGCCAATTAAGTGCAAATGTCACCCAGTCTAACTGCAGAGCCCAAGCTCTTGAACACTACACTGCGTTCCTCTCTCCCAGCAACACCCATGCTGCCCAAGAGCTAAGTCACTTCAGCTCTCAACACTCTTGCAGACACTTCCCCAACACACACTAACAGTGCTCAGGGAACCCATGATTCGGACTATTCACTCACACTGATCAGTTTCCCTCCTTTCACCAAATCTGTAGGTTGATGGGGTAATGACCATTTAAGAGGGGCTGCAACTGGAAGGAAAAGTCCTGACGCTTGAGCGAGCACATTACCAGGATCTTTGAGAAACCAAAGTCACTCAATAGCTTGCTCCTGGCATAGAGTCATCCATGTAAAGCAGAAATCAAGTTAGAAATGTTGTAGGCTAGCAGATGACTCACTTTCTTTTTAAATCCCCATTTTAAGGCCTCCTGAAAAACAAGCCCCATACTGCCAAATGCGGCTTATCTGGATAATGTACCACTCACCTAATTGCATAGGGGTCTTCTATTTTAGGTTGGTCAAACAAGCGAGCAGTGCACACCTTAACGCTGTCAACCACTTTACTTTTAAAAAGCTGAATATCTTTCTCGTACCTGTGTCAAAAGTTTAAATCAAAAGGTTGCCAACATGACCTCCTTCACTGACTTTTCAAATGTATCTTAAGTGACAAAAGCAGAGTAACATACAGTACTGCAGCCTCTGGGTTTAGGGGGCTTGCTGTATCAATCTTGTAGAAGACTCGCCTTGCGTACATCAGTACTTGCCAAATGTGATTATGGTTCCGCCTAAAGGGAAACACAGCGGGGTGACTAAGGCTTCCCTTTGCTGGCTTACATCACCACATGAAACGCTCTATTTACTAACCTCCATTTTGCAAACGCTCTCTTCACATCCAGTTCACCTGAGGTGGGATCCACTAGCGGGTGAAAGACGGGAATATCAAACACCAAACGCTACAGTGAGAGAAAGACACTGCCTTTAATGGAAGCAGTGGAGCTTGTGAAACCCACACATAGAAGTTGTAAAAGGAGCTTCAGGACAAGGCAGTTTTGTTGCTTAAAGTCAAAGAGCTGCCTTGAGAGGGACACTTAAGTACTTTCACCATTTTCCTGTAAAAGTAAATTTTGCAATGAAGCAAAGGGAAAGTTGCTCTCCTCCACCACAGCGTAACAAACGCCACTCACGTGGCAAGTGCTATACCACAGCATCCAGCCTCATAGGCACACCCTGGACAGAGAAACAAGCAAAGCTGAAGGCAGAAGCCAGCATGGCAAAAGATGGAACAAAGCAAAAAAAAAAAAAAAACTCCCCTCAAAGGACTACACAGTAGACAGAACATTCTGGGAAACTGAAATCATAAAACTTATTAATTAGGTCCAGAAAAGAACCAAGACATTTTGAAAGCCCCATTAAGCCCTCCTCACTGACCAAGCAATGAAGCCAGAGTGTATCCCCAACTTACTGGACAGTCACCATCTGGGTAGTTATCAGGGATGTAAACTGTAAACTTAAATACGCCATCTTGATAAAGTCCATGCCGTATGAATATTACTCCAAACCACACTGCAGGACAAAATAGAAACAGTTAAGGGCTAAGTTTGCGTCAGCGGAATCAAACATGCTATAAAAAGAGCGAATGCTTCTTACTTAATGCAGATCGATAAGACGGCTGCACATAGACACCTGGTAACTTCTGCTTCACAACCAAGGTACTAAAACAGAAGCAGCAGAATAGTGAGACTGTAGGGATGCAAAAGACACACAGAGACCAAGCCACCCACATTCATTTTTTAAAGAAGGAACAGTTCTCAAAGGGGAGCCGACGCCTGACCACACAGATGGAGGCATCGGTCTCTCACCTGGCCCTAACTGCTGTCCGTCTACTGGCTTCATAACATATGCGCGCAGAGTAGCACAGCCAAAATAGGGCCGCAGATTTAGAAATGAAAGCCAAGCAGGGATTCACAGTCAAGTTTTCCCCCTAGAAATCAGCTTCCCCAAAACACCATCTTGGAAGCCACCCTGTATAGTTAATGCTGGACATCAAGTTTTAGGTCAGTGAGAGTTATTTGTAAGGTTACTGCTTTTGTGACCACGGACAATAGATCTTACCCACGCACATTCAAAAGCTCTTTGAAGGCAGTTTTAGGTAATTAAGACATTAAAATTCCATGGAATTTCCCTCACTTGGGGGTCATTT
Organism: Cephalophus harveyi; assembly: GCA_006410635.1. Lineage (NCBI taxonomy): Eukaryota > Metazoa > Chordata > Mammalia > Artiodactyla > Bovidae > Cephalophus > Cephalophus harveyi. Next base: position 110,660 of record SJYT01020513.1, on the reverse strand, counting down.
TAAGTGTGAATGGGCAGCGTCTGACTGTATCCTGCTCCTGAGTTCAGGCCCTTGAACTCTGCGGGCCTCAGCGTGGGGGCCTCGGCGTGGGAGCCGGCAGGAGCTGAGACAAGGGAAGACAGGCCGCACTGGCTCTTCTGGGAGCTGGCCGCTCTGCTCTGTTCCCTGCTGCTGTGCCACGCGCCTACACAAGCAATGCTGTGACCAGACCTCGAGAACTGGGGGCCGTAAAGCACATTACCTGCCAATCCTCAGTTTTACTGAGAAGAAACTCATTAGATCTCAGTTGACATTTTATTACCTATTTGCTACCACATTTATTTTTCAATCATTTTAAAGTAGTTATTCCATTTTTAAATCACTAAAATTCAGCACATCAACAGCAGTGTGGATGGCAGATGTATCTCCTACAGAGGTTTGCCAGAAAGGCAGATTTTGTGGCCTAATACAGCAGATTTAACACCACAACAGAAGCCTGTCCAACTCACTGCCTCGCCTCAAACACAGGTGTCCATTATAAAGTTACCAGCTCATGCTCAGCCATTCACACTGGGCCTCAGACCCTCTGACCATTACAACATTAGTAAAGAAAGGGGGCACTGGAGGATGCTTTTAAAACAGCTTCATGGGCAAAGGCATTTTTAAATGACTGAAATTCAGAATTAATTCTCCAAACTTGCTGGCCATATAACAAATGACCAATTAAATGCCATCTGCACTCATTCACTGCTTGAGCCCCTCTGATGGGCCAAGCAGTTTCATCACTATCAGACTATGCAGAGGTGCCGATCTCCTCACAATCTGTAGATAGGTACAACCTCAGTCCAATTTGTGACTTCTGTGACTAATCAAGTTCTTACATGGAGCCCAGATCTTTTAAAACTTCCCAATTGCCTACTTCTGCCTTTGGGAGTCCTACAGAATAACTCAAATCCTCTTTCTAATTGATGGGCCTTCAAATATATGAAGACAGCTTTAATAAGTACTTTCTAAGTTTTCTCTTTTTTTCTTCAAGTTAGCGGCTCCTGTTCCTTCAATTGTTGACTCCTAAGGTCAGGCTTCCTGACCTCCGCCTCCTGGGACTAGCCTCTCAGTCTGTTAGGAGGCCTCTTAAGGGTGATCGCCAGAATGGAGCACCAGCCTCCAGCTGCGTCTGACCCAAGAAAGAACAGATCGCCACCCTCCCACTGTCCTGCCCCCTACAACAACCTCTTCAGGGGGTGAATTCCCCACCTCATATAAAGGTAGACCAAAATTAAGTTCCCAGATGCTTAATAATCTCAGTTTCTCCCTCCTCTTGCTTTTCAAAACAGACATGGAAATTAAAGCACATATTTGTCTTTGAATCTTTCTTACCCAAGCTCTCAGTAAGAACTGTTACTTTTAGAAGCAGATATTTATATAACACCACTAAGGCCTTGGTGAAGAAAGATTACAAGCCAGCAAAAGATTCCATCCTGTATACGTTAAGGCTCATACTGAAGGGGGATGGGTTTGACTGTCAAGATTAAATGGCTGCTGTTTACTGAGTCCATCAGAATAAATTTCATTCTTCACCTTTAAGGGTCATTCAAAATTTAACCGGATAATTTCAGAACTTACAATTCTGCAAGAAGGGAGTATTCCAGGTAGAAAGGTCCGTAGGAAGCATGTGTGCCATTTGTTGACTGTGTTGCTGGGGCAGGAGATGTAGGCTTAGTTATGGGCAAAGCATTTTTGGGAATAGAAGGCAGCTGTTTCTTTGGAGCAGTGCGTGGAGGACTGGTTTTCACATCCCCTGTTAATGTCTTCTCTTCACCATCAGACCGCTATTCAAGACGAAGTGATGAGAACATTTGTTAGGATGATTCTTAAACCACAAGGCTACGTGTGATGCCCTTTAGTCCTTGATTGAAAAGCTGGAATGACTCTTACAGGGACCTTCTAGCACCGTGATCGAGATGACCTGGAAGTCTGTTGAGTGGGCAAGCTATTATAGACAGCAGAATCAAGCTGATGCAAGACTAAACCATTAGAAAAACTCATTCATCAGCTGTATCCTATAGACAACAAAGCCAACATTTACAGGATTTACATGAAACAGAGAAAGAAAGGGTTTCTCTTCAAGGCCCCAGAAAGAGGGCAAGGGGTTACTACACAATTAGATCAGATTAGAAAGGTGCCCTGGCACGCAGATGCAGGAAGCTGGGTGCTAAGCATCTCAAAACAAATAGTGTAATGATTGAAATTAGTCACTCCCTGATGTCAGCACTTTGGTTAGAAACAAAGGATGAGCCTCTTCTCTCACTCGCATGGGTCTGATTTTGATCTGGTCCCTAACTGGTATGTTTTCACATTTGGACTATCATTAGCATAAACTGTCATTCTTAGTCAAAGACAAAGGTCTAAATGATTCAGAGACTAAACTACCACCCCACAGGTATTTCCTTGGCTCCAAGACCATCAAAGGCTGTATCATCACCTGTATTAAAAATGTATACAGCATCAGGTACAGAAAAAAAAGAAAAAGATTACAAGGGTATTCTTAGACATGGACTTATGGGTGACATTTTCTTTTTGTTTGCATATTTTAAGCTTCCCTAAAACATATTTTATTTTACAAGATATTTTAGTTAGATAAATTAAACCAATGCTCTCAAGTCTGACTTGACCACATTGGACTGGCCTTTCCCAAAACTTCTCTAACCATGAAATCTTGAAGTTTGTAGAAAAACTACCTACAATATGTGTCACAAATTTCATCATATGTGAATATAACCTAAGTCAAAATAACAGAATTTTGATTACCAGAAAGGTTTCTGAGATGTGATCTTGGTCTCAGAAGCTGACTTTAATCAATGAAATAATTATTTCTCAAAAGTAAAACCTAAACTAGAAAACCAAAGTTAATTCTGCTAAGACGATAGGCAACCTTAATATGGATTATTCTGGCCTCTGTTTTGACACAAATGGGTTTCCTCCCTAAGTTCATCAACTATACCTACTTTGCGTACAGAGCTTGTAGACATGCTCCAGAAAGGGTTCATAACGTGTACTCCAAACAAATTCAGTGGTCTGTGTCATCAAATTCTTCTGGCCTCAGAATTCACTTCACCTTAAAATCAGACGGGAAAACAGAGAAACATACCAACAGTTAAGACTTCTGAAATAGTTAAGAGCTAAATCTGAACCTCTAAACAGAAATACAATAGAATGTTATATAATATGCAGTTATACAAACCTAGGGAAGAAAGTCTTCAGAAACAGTTTCCTTCTACACCCCCTCCCTCTTCTGACTCCAATTTCTTTCCCATCTTTAAACGCCGACAGGAATCTGTGTACTGAGTCTTTGGCCAGGATTCAGAATATTCAGTGACACAGGTCAGCTCTGGTGCCAGCAGTGCAGAAGATATGGACTAAACAGTTGCTACTAGCAGAATATCTAGGCATTTGACTGCTGGGAAAGCTAGGTTCAGAATGCACTGTACCCACAGACACAAAAGGTCTATCCAGTTCTCAGGGTTATGGGAATTGAAGATCCACGGGAGTTGATTCAAGCCTGTCTTAAACAAGTGTCTTAAATACAGAATGATTCCCTCCAGTAAAACTAGCAACAAAAACAAAGCATGAGAGACACAGAGAGAAAACTGGATCCTGTTGGGACCATCCACATACACACACAGAAAAACCCGATCTTTTCAACTGCTTCAAGTGTGGAACAGCAGGATTATGCATTTAAGGAATTGCCAAGCAATATGTACAAAAGCAACAGAAGGGGGCCAAAGAGACCTTTCACAAACACACATTTTCCACCAAAGCTTCATGAAGTGGATAAGAAACCCTGTCTTAAAGGTCACAAAGCCAGTGGGTCATTTCCTAACAATACAAGGGAGAAGCAGCAAGTGGAGCTGAAAGGACAGCAGCTCTGGTGACATTCCCCCTAGGCTGCATCATGTTTAAAACAGAGCTCTGCTCAGTTCCTACTTGCACCAATCAAAAGGCTGAAGGTGAAAAGGGTCAGAGCTTAAACAGTATTTTACCAAATTTATAAGCAAATCGTTAGAGTAGGATGTGCCAAATGTCCCCCATTCAGCAAAAATTTGTTTTCTTTCATACACAGGTAGGTCTCTTATCCTGCCAGTGCCCATTACTGCTGTTCTGCTTTCCAAGATACAGTGCCACCCAGTAATTAAATCAGAAAGAATGTGGGTTCTGGTTCTTCCACTTACCTAATGACTTAAACCCAGTAAGCAACAACTTATTGCTGAGAGCTCTCTGCAAACCTGGTGACTATTATACAAGCCAAAATGGCAGGGCACCAAATCTGTAGTGGGGGTAAATGTTCCTGTTTGGTGCAAATGAAAACATGGTTTTCAGATCCAGAGTAATGGGCAGCACCCACCCGCCATCTAGGTCAGATCTAATTTGACCCCTGGGACACAGTGCTCACCACCACGTAAATTGACTGGAGTGGCTTACTCACCTGTAAGGTCTCTTCCAAGTCTCATACCTAGTAATTCTATGACTTTGCCTTTAAGAATCAAATATTAATCAAACTTACCCCCAGGTTCCTCCTGTCTTTAAGAAGGAGGTATTGTCTACTGCTGCCTTTGTTTCCAGCAACGACATAATCACCTAGAGAAACCGCAGCACGCTTTTCAGGAGTAACTACATCATTTAATAGATGTCTACTGGGCAGGTACAGCATTTTTCCAACAGATGTGACATGGATGGAAGAAAACACAGGACAGGTCCTAGTCATTCCGAAACAATTTAAACATTTCTGCTGATCTGGTCGTCCAAACAAAAGACTGTCTCTTAATATCATACAGCTGAGAAGTCGTAGCTTAGCCCTATACGAATTATCTGCACGTGTACTGAGCCAAAACTTGAGCCGGGCGGTGCTACCTCCCATGCCTAAACAGGCACATCATCCCGATCAGACTTAAATCACACGTTAAGAGGTGGCAGAGGACGACCCAGGGAAAAGATGAAAACTGCCTCGGCCCCGGATCTCTGGGACAGCCGGGTCGGGCACCCTCGCCCGGGGCGTAAACCCATCTCCGCGCACGTAGGGAATCTGGACAAACCTGTCTCGGGATGATGTAAGGCAGGAGCCAAACCCTGACCTCGCTGTTAGCTCGAGGCCGGCCCCGGGCCCGCGAGACCCTCGGGTGAGGGGACTGCGGTCCTCGGACGCTATCCTCAAGCTGGAAGCAGGGACGGAGCCGGGCGACGAGGGAAGGCCCCGGACGGGGCGAGCCGGCACGGCCCGCCTCCCCTCCTCAGGCCGGCCCGGTCCGGCTCCCGGTCAGCCCCCAGTGCCAGGCCCCGGGGTCGGCGGCGGCCGGCGCAGCAGGTGCCTGCAAACGCGGACAGGTGCCCGGCCCCGCCCCCGTGTCCCAGCGCGGCCGCCGTCGCTACAGTCTGGAACCCCCGGCAGAGCACACAAATGCCGGGCCTGAGGACTCTACGGCCCTCGCGCACCTACCACAGCCTGGCAGCGCACCTCACCTCGGTGTTTTCAATGCAGTGCTCCCAGCGGCCGAGCGCCGTCGCAGTCCCACAGCATCTCTGGCCGCAGCGCCAGCCCAGCCCCTGCCTACTCTCCGCCCCGCCCGGCTCTGTTCTCAGCCTCCGGCTCCGCCCCGCAGCCCCAGCCCCAGGGCCGGATGCTTCCGCCCAGCCTCGCGGCGCAGAGTGGTTCCTATACCTGTCGATCAAAGACGTTCTTCCGGAGGCGTTGGGGCGGTGGCTCTAGGTCCTGCCAATCAAATCTGCTCGGCTCGGGTGGGGCCGCGCTTGACCCTCCCCTTACGTAACAGCGCCCGGAGAGAAATGTCAGTCACGGAAGTATCGGTCCTTCTGGGGGAGGGGAGTGTGTTTTTAGAGGGGAGGGGGGAGGGGCGGAAACAAGTGCCCGGACATAATTGGTCACAGCGTCTGCCAGTCACCATGGAGACCCGCCCACGGGCCTGTGCGTGGCCGCCGCTGCTAGTCCGGAAGGCTGTGACTGCGGGTTTCCCAAGCCTGAGTCAGGGCTGGGTAGGGTCGCGGAGCCGGGGTCCCGAACAAGGAACCTGGGGGCGGGTCCGGCCGCCGCCCGACCTCCCCGGTGCCCGCCGTCGCTCGTCCCTCGGGCTCCGGCTGCGCCGCCGGGCCGGAGACCGCCACGTCGGGCCCACTCGGTCTGGCCGGCCCGCAGTGGGAGGGGCTGAGGCCGCTGTCAGGTTGGGAGAACTTAGGAGAACGCTTGGTGTATCCTTGAGAAATGCCCGTTTTCTATGTCAAAGAATGGAGGAGCGCATAGGTACAGAAAATGGGACTAAACTCCCAAGTCACCCCTTGGCAGTAGCCTAGCTGCCAGAAGGGCTTTTTAAAAGTGTACCTATCGGACCTGACCTATAAAATCCGAATCCGAGGGGCGATGAGTACCAGGANTGTCAAAGAATGGAGGAGCGCATAGGTACAGAAAATGGGACTAAACTCCCAAGTCACCCCTTGGCAGTAGCCTAGCTGCCAGAAGGGCTTTTTAAAAGTGTACCTATCGGACCTGACCTATAAAATCCGAATCCGAGGGGCGATGAGTACCAGGAATTTACATTTGTTGTAAGTTCCTCTGGCGATTCGGGTACGCCTTGAAGTTTGGCACGGTAACGAAGCTCCCGGTCCTCTGATTTTTAAATTTTTATTTTTTTACTTAACAAAAGTGATCTGGAACATCTTCACCACATCTAACTCCTTTCACAGGAGTCTTTTCAGACTGAATAAAGTCTAAACGCAGCCTGATTCACAAGGCACACCCCGTGCTGGCCTCATTCCCATATTCCCATCTCATTTCCCACGTTTCTCTCCGGCCTCATTCTGTGGCAGTTGCCCTTGGTTTTCACACCTCCGAGGCTTTTCTTACAATGGTGCCTCCTCTTGGGGTGCTTTCCCAATCCCCACCTAACTCGGGATCTTATACTCAGAAGAGGAGAAATGTTCTCTGATCTGGCTGTTTTGTTCAATTTTTGGTGGCCTTTCACATTCTGGTAAAATGACCTTGTTAAATGGCAGACAGCCAAACGCTCCTAATCCCAAGGGTTGGTTCTGAAATCCAACTTCCTCTTCTAGTGAACATTCCTGAGCCACTTCCGTTTGTCCAGTTAAAATACACTGGGGAATGTTGTAATGCCCTTACTATTAGTCCCAGTCAATATAAAGAGGAAGATAAGCAGGAAGTCCTTTCTCCTGGCCACAGGTGATCTCCCTTGGCACCTCTCTGACCCAGTCCCTCCTCAACTTCTTGGCAGTCTCGTCATTCTTTCCTAAACGTTTTTCTGATCCCACCTTCTACCCTTCTCCTTGACAGTCTCATCTTTTCCCTAAGCTTCACCAAGGACTCACATACATTTCTTTAGCTCAGACCTCTCCACTGAGCTTCAGCATCCATTTGGCACTGGATGCTTCAGACATGTATCAGAATCCTTACAGCTGCACATGCCAGAAAATCCAACTCAAATCGACTTTCATAGCAAGGAGATTTGCCCCATATGGGAGGGCAGGGTCCAGTGGTGGCAGTCTGGACTTCAGGCACTGCTTTCCTTCCAGTGCCTGGAATGGTTCCTTAGACACACCCAGGTGTGACAATGGCTAGCAAAACAGAGAGCATCTGTTTCTTCCTGGGGTCTCTTTCACTGAGCAAAGATACCTTTCCCAGAAGCTCCCCAGAAGCAATGCTCTCGTTTCAGTGACCAGAAACTGAGTTCAGATAGTCAAGAGGGCAGGACTTGCCCGTGGATTAGATACAGGGATGAAGACGGGTGTGTCATGGATGAAGCCTAGATTTTGACTTGAGCTACTGGATGAATGGTGAGGACTTTCACTGAGATGAGAAACAGTAAAAGCCATGCTGTTTGCAGGGGTGGAGGGATGGGGAGATAGTTCGGTTTCAGTTAGGCAATGTTGGGAGGTGTTTCTTTAAGTTCTCTCGCCTGTGTATTGTTAACTATTTCCCCCTTCTTCATGGCTAACAGAGCCTTGTTTTTTGTTGAGGAGTCTTGCCCTTCAGTGGTTTTCTGTTCTTGGGGCAATATAGTCACTGTGGGCCTTGCCTGGCAGGGCCTATCTGTCCAGCCCCACAGGCCCCAGGCTCCAGCCGCTCCCATTCTTTTAATTCCTTGGACGTGTGATGCTCTCCCAGGCTGCCCCACCACAAGAGGGCGCTTGGGTGTTCCCTTTGCCTGCACCGTCCTTTTCTGAGTCAGGACACAGCAGCTAAACAACACATGTCTCTGCTCAACCACGTCCTCCTGAGGGCAGTTTTCTGTCTATGTGGGAGATGACTTGTTAGAATCTATCTCTATATATATAGTAAGCTCCGTGAAGCAGGCACCATGTCTGTTTCATTGTTCCTGGCCTCCTGAGCATCCAGTGCAATGCCTGCGTGTGGTGGGTATGGAACAGATCCTTGACAAATGAAGGGCAGAAGGAACTCAGTTCAGTTGCCCAGCTATGTCCGACTTTTTGCGACCCCATGGACTGTAGCACGTCAGGCTTTCCTGTCCATCACCAAACTCCCAGAGCTTGCACAAACTCATGTCCATCCAGTCAGTGATGCCATCCAACCCTCTCATCCTCTGTCATCCCCTTCTCCTCCTGCCTTCAGTCTTTTCCAGCATCAGGATATTTTCCAGTGAGTCAGTTCTTCACATCAAGTGGCCAAAGTATTGGAGTTTCAGCTTCAGCATCAGTCCTTCCAATGAATATTAAGAACTGATTTCCTTTAGAAGCAACTACAGTATATTTAAAATACCGACCAACCTGCATGCCCCCAGATCTGCACCAAGAAAGGAGCTGATTATGAAAATGAGGATGATTTATTTAAAGGGAAATGAAAAGGTAGCCTTGAGGTACCATTTCTTCAAGACTAAAATGTAAGTACTAAGAAAAAATCAAAAAGCTACTGACCCTAAACCTTACCTGTAAAACATTTTTAATCACTTCATATGATATTCATTAGTCTAACCTTTTGGAGCATATCTGATATTTGTGTCAAAAGATGAATTCTTGGGACTTCCCTGGTGGCCCAGTGGTTAAGACTCCATCCTCCCAATGCAGGGGGCATGAGTTTGGTCCCTGGTTGGGGAACTAGGATCCTGCATGCCACGTAGCCAATAAATAAATAATAAAAAAAAATTTAAAACACGTTTAAAGAATTTTAAATTATTTAAAAGCATTCTTGCACCAGGACTTCAGTTGACAATGTGATCTCTATGAGTAGTCAAGACTCCTGCTTATGTTCTAACAAGCAAAATATTCACTGAGTCCATTTTTCTTTTGGTCTCTGGGAAATTAACTGTACAAAGCCAGTTTAGATCACTGATTTACTACTAAAGGAAGGCCTGAACAGAAGGAAAGGGCCAAATGATGGTTAGTTGAAATGTGTGTTTCATAAACATGAACCAGTATTTTAAGCTCACTCCATTTACCTCCTAAATCCTTTTCTGAAAGGCAGATTCCTATATAAGATGGTATGTATATCACCATTTACATGATTATTGTTAAAGATACATGAGATGATTATATAACTGTGCATTTAATACATCAGAGAAAAATGCAACAACACATCACTACCAAGACTTTATGGATAGGAATGTGTAGGCTGAGACCACAGTAATCTCTTTTTTTAAGTGAACAGGTTTAAGGGAGGATATTAAGTATTATTAGTTAATGATCCTCAGGTATAGCAGAAATCATGAATTTTTAACGATTTAAATTTGAGAAACTGCTATAGAGGATGGCTTTTATCCTTTTATCCTTTCTACATCCTCACTGATCATGACAATTTCGCTTACAACATCACAAATGTGCTTCTAGTTTTGGGTTGCATCCCATTTTCTTCCCTGACCTAGTTACTAAAATTCCTGACTCGTGAATAAATTAGTGAGTGGATGGTTGGATTACTGGATAGATGAAATAGATATATGAATTTTACAGAATACAATATTTCAAATCTAAATCCGAGTAGCTGACAGACTACTCTTATCAGTAAATAACAGAGTAAATACTACTCTGTGAGTATTTACACCTTAAGGAAAAGCAATCAATATGCAACACTGCAGTTCATAGAGGGCCAGAAGAGAACTGATTTTCTTTTATAAACCAAAAAGTGCTTTGAACGTGGCATGACACTGCAAATAACCACCCACTCTCTCAGTGTGCTCCTGGCTATTCCACCAGCCACAAAAACTCCTGTTCTCTGATTGGCATTGTATGCAAAATCACCTCACTCTGCAGTTTCAAAGCATTTGGAGAGACGATAAAAGCTTAAGGTTAGTTTTAGCCAGAGTGGTAGATTTCAGAAAAGGAAAAAACGAAGAGAGAAAGCAATATTCATCCATTAATAAATATTGATAATTCAGGGTCTGCTGTGGGCAAAGTACTGTTCCTGACATAGACGCCTTTCTTTCTCACAATAGGTAAATAGAGATCTGTGAAAGCCAAGAAGTCCCAACGATTTTGAGAGTCTGCCACCCAAAGTAAATGATGTTGTCACTCTCATTTCTATGTCCCAACTTTGTATTATGAAAATTTTCAGTCATACAGAAAAGTAGACTATCCTTAAACTCACCACCCGGACTATCCTTAAACTCACCACCCAGGTTCACAACAGATTAATGGTGCAACAGTTCTGCTGTATTTCCTTTTACTGTCTGATTTTTTTCCTCCCAAATCATTTAAAAATAAGTTGCAGAGGAAGACCAAGATGGCAGATGGGGAACTCACCTCCCCCCACAAATACATCAAATACATCTACATGTGGAGCGATTCTCACTGAAAACTGGAAATTGGCAGAAAGATTTGTTCAATCAAGGCTGTAAAAAATGCCCCTGGGAGAATACTCAGAAGAGGAGGGGGGTTACATGGGCTGAGCTCCTCCCTGGGGAGGAAGCAGTTTGAGCCACATATTGGCCACACCAGCCCTGGGGGAGTGGGTCTGACTCCAGGAAGACGAGTCCATCTGGTTGGCTGGAAGGCTGGTAGGGCTAACAGGTAGGCTGTGGGAAGCCTGGCCTCCACCTGTGAGGACTGCATACATGCTTGCTTGCTCCCAAAGCAGGGCAGGGAGGGCAGACCGACACTGCCTGGGGTGCTGCCAGGTTTCTGGCACTCACCCTGGCACTCAGCTCAGCCTAAGCTGAGCGTCCACACCGGCCCTGCCTGCGCTGCAGCGCAGCTCCACAGGAGGGGGAGGGCTGCAGAGGCCCGGGGCAGAGCTCCGTTGTGAGGGACAAAGGTAGCCTGGACCCAGAGTGGCTTCTTTATAGAACCTCAAAAAACCCTGGACTGCCAAAGCAAATCTGAGAAAAAGAAAGTTGGAGGTATCATGCTCCCCGACTTCAGACTATACAATGAAGTCACAGTAATCAAAACACCATGGTACCAGCACACACACACACAAAAAACAGATGCAGAGATCAATGGAACAGAATAGAGAGCCATAAATAAATGCACACACTAATGATCAATTCTTGCCATGAGAACCCCATGAACAGTATAAAATGGTCAATTAGTCTATGGCAAAGGAAGCATGAATATATACACTGGAGTAAAGACAATCTCTTCAACGTGTGGTTCTGGGAAAACAGGACAGCTGCATGTAAAAGACTGATAACAGAACACTTTCTCACATCATATACACAAAAAGACTCGAAGTGGATTGAAGACCTAAAGGTAAAACCTGAAACCATAAGACTCCTGGAAGAGAATATAGGCAGAATACCTTTGACACAAATTGTAGCGGTATTTTTTGGATCTGTCTCTAAGGCAAAAGAAACAAAAGCAAACTAAACAAATGGGACCTAAATTTGTTAAGTTTGAGAACTGTTGCTCATCAAAGGAAACGCTCAACAAAAGGCAACCTACTCAATGGGAAAAAATGTTTGTAGATGAAATGGATAAAAATGCTCATAAAACTCTATATCAAAACAAACAACCTGATTTTAAGAATGGACAGAATACCTGAGTAGACATTTTCCCAACGAAGATATACAGATGGTCAACAGGCAAATGAAAATATGCTTACTGTAGCTGATCATGAGAGAGATGCAAATCAAAACCACCATGAGGTATCACCTCACACCCGTCAGAATGGCAGTCTTCAAAAAGTCTACAAATGACAAATGCTGGCAAAGATGTGGACCAAATGGAGCCATAGTCCACTATGGAAAGTAGTGGCAAGTCCTCTGGAAAATAAAAATATAGCTACCATGTGATCCACAGATTCCACTCCTGGGTATTATATCTGAAGAAAATGAAAATACCTATTTAAAAAAATATATGCACGTCAGTGTTCGTAGCAGCATCATTTACAACAGCCAAGATGTGGAAGCAACCATGTGCCCATCAACAGATGATGGATAAAGAAGATGTGGGGGGGGTGTGTGTATACAATGGAATGTATATATATGTATATATATACACACACCCATGCAATGCAACATTGCTCATCCTTTAGAAAAAGAATGAAATTCGGCCATTTACAACAATGCAGATGGACCTAGAGGGTATTATGTGCAGTGAAATATGTCCCATTGAGAAAGAAAAGTACTGTATGATATCACTTATATGTGGAAATTAAAAAATGAAATAAATGAATAAATCTAACAAAACAGAGACTCACAGATATAGAAACCACACTAGTGGTTACCAGTGGGGAGAGGAAAGGGGGATGGGCAAGAAAGGGTAGGGGGTTAAGAGATACAAACTGCTTTGTATAAAAAAAAATAAGCAACAAGGGTATATTATACAGCACAAGGATATACAGCCACTATTTTGTAATAAGTTTAAATGGAAAGAAAGGGGGGACTTCACTGGTGGCTCAGATGGTAAAGAATCCGGCTGCAGGGCAGACCTGGGTTCCATCGCTGGGTTGGGAAGATCCCTGGAGGAGGGCATGGCAACCCACTCCAGTACTGTTGCCTGGAGAATCCCCATGGGCAGAGGAGGCTGGTGGACTACAGTCCATGGGGTCACAAAGGGTCGGACACGACTGAGCAACTAAGCAGAAGCTCAATCTATAAAAATATTGAATCACTATGTTGTACACGTGAAACTTTCATTTTTTTTTTGAAACTTACATATTTTAAATCAACTATATTTCAATTAAAAAAAATAAGCTGAGGTCATCGTGAACTTCACTCCTAGGCACCTCAGCAGGTGTCTCCTAAGGTCTAGGGCATTCCCCTGCCTACAGGGCCGCGGACACGCTTGAGAAAAGTGCTCTAAATTCCTACCCGCATTGCATGCCTATACCTATTTAAATTGTCCTACTGTCACATATCATAAAAATGCTTTAATTGTTATCATTTTCTGAAGCCACGATCCAATCAAGATTTATTCACTGTGCTTGGTTGTTCCGTCTCTTTAATCGCTACTACAGAACAATTCCTCCTCCCGCCCCCATAACTTGGACCTCTGGAACAGCCCAGGATGGGTTTCTTGTGATTTTATTCCCCTCGATCCTCTACCCCTGATTGATTGATTGATTATTTTTGGCTGTGCTGGGTCTTCCTTGCTGCATGCGGGCTGTCTCTAGTTGCGGTGAGTGGGAGCCACTCTTCACCGAGGTGTGTGGGCTTGTCATTGCAGTGACCTCTCTTGTGGATCACGGGCTCTAGGCACTCGGCTTTCAGTGGCTGCAGTACATGGACTCAGCAGTTGGGCACAGGCTCAGCTGCTCCATGGCATATGGGATCTTCCCGGATCAGGGACTGAACCTGTGTCCTCTACATTGACAGGTGGATTCTTAACCACCGGACGACCAGTGAAGTCCTATCTCTGTATTTCTTGAATACAGTAAGGGCCAAACACCTGATTAGATTTAGCATTTCTGGCAGGAGTACTTTGTAGGGGAGGAGTTAATTTTGACTCCTTGAACTAATGATTTAGCAGAATTGCATCCTTATGATTATGTGTGAATAATTAAAAATAGAAATATTGGCTGTGTTAATACAAGTTGCTTGTGTTAACTCTCTGGCAGTGTAAATAGTAAAATTTGAAGTTTCCATTTTGGAAACTTCTACTTTTCCCCAGTAACAGGCATTTGGAGAAGGCAATGGCACCCCACTCCAGTACTCTTGCCTGGAAAATTTCATGGGCGGAGGAGCCTGGTGGGCTGCAGTCCATGGGGTCGCTAAGAGTCAGACATGACTGAGCGACTTCACTTTCACTTTTCCCTTTCATGCACTAGAGAAGGAAATGGCAGCCCACTCCAGTGTTCTTGCCTGGAGAATCCCAGGGAGGGGGAGCCTGGTGGGCTGCCGTCTATGGGGTCGCACAGAGTCGGACATGATTGAAGCGACTTAGCAGCAGCAACAGCAGCAGTAACAGGCATTGGATATTTTGGCCATTGCTACTTCTCACTCTTAAGGCTGACTTCCTGTCAATGACTTCTTTCCTCACAAATATCAATGAGGCCATAAATCACACTTGTATGTGCCACTTGCATTAAGTACTTGTGGTACTTAATGCCAGCTTAGTTGTGGTGGTGGTGGTTTATTTGATAAGTCGTGTCTGACTCTTTGCTAACCCACAGACTGCAGCCCACCAGGCTCTTCTGTCCATGGGATTTTCCAGGCAAGGATACTGGAGCCGGTTGCCACTTCCTTCTTCAGGGGATCTTCCCGACCCAGGGACTGAACCCACGTCTACTGTATCTCCTGCATTGCCAGGTGGATTCTTTACCACTGAGCCACCTGAGAAGTCCGCCAGCTAAGCTGAGTCCAGTTGAAAAAAGAAACTGAACGTGGCTCAGAAGACGTCAGGGTGATTGCAGTGCCAGCAACTGTTAGGAGAAGAAGGGGGCCCTCTTAAAGATTATGTTCATGCAATTCACATTTGAACATTTGCTACTTTCCACCTGTAGCCAAGCCTGGCCTTAGGTTCCTGCTAACTGATACACTGTAAACCTTAAGGACACTCACTTTTCTCTTTTTGATGTGTCAAGGTACCAAACATTCCTTGATGTGCAGAGTAGGGAAAATGAAGACTGCTTGAAGGAACAGTGAAGCCTGGTGCACCATTGCTTTCTGTGGCAATGGGACTCTAAACAAAGGTGACAGCAGAGACTGTTACTCTATATCCTAGTGGGTTCATATAAATATATTTGTATTTTCTCTAGTAACAGGCAGCAGTTTCTCCTGACACCATTTATATGCCCTTCCTTTTCAGTTGACGGTAGCTGGCAAACCTTGCCCTGCTTTGCCAAATACAGCTTTGTAAATTATCCAGAGGGTCGACTTTAGCATCTCCTGGTGGAGGGTTGAGTGCCCTCTGGTGGCCAATGGGAAGAATGCATGCAGCAAAGCAAGAATTAATTTACCGGTTTGTTTTAGAGAATACTATGTGTTCATTTTAAATAGGCCCCTGCTGTTGAAACCCAGTGCCTACATCTGTATTCTTGAAAAAACTCACAGCTAAAAGAGTTATGTTTCCCTTACACAAAGTTGCTTAATATCTCAACATCTCCATCAAGTCCCCAGAGATAAGAAACGAATTCAAGAGAGAGATTTTTACTGAAATTTTCACCGAAGATGCCTTCAATAACATGCTGTATTCTTCCAGAAGCCATTCCCCAGGGCTGTCCCACCGAAGAAAGGTCATGCCTTTGCCCCCCAGCAACTCCCCATTGGTATTCTCGGGCTTGACTTTATCCCTGTACAACTACCTTCCTCTCACCCCCATCAAAACCAGAAGTTGGAATCTTTATTCCCTAAAACATGAACAACTACAGAAAGCTGAATCCTTCTGCACAGTCTGGGACCCAAAGCCTGAAATTAGAGATGAAATGCTCACAGTGGCATTTCCAGCACTGACCCAGAGCACGCTGACCGATTCTATCCTACAGGGAAGGTGGTCTGGGGAATGAAGGGTGGGGGGAAGGAATTAGGAGAAATCGGGGGGTGGGATGAGCAGGTGACTGCCGCACCCCCTCTCCAAGGCTCTATACTTGCACGGTTCAAGGGCTGCAACACTGCTGAGGAAAAGGCCAGCCCAAATATGCCCACATGACAAAGGGCGAGGGTGATTAACTAGACGTCAGGTTTGTATTTAGGTAGAAACTCAGGAGCAGAGGGGTCCGTGGGCGATGCAGCATTCCCAGTGATCCCAGTCACTCAAGAGTTAGGCCATCACCTGAGGGTCACATGATCCGGCTTCTCAGGACAAATATTTATCTTAATCACTGATGAGTGGAGGCTGCACTGGTTGCCCTGGTCTGCTGGTATGGGCAGGCTCCTTCCATAAAGCAGAATAACCCAGGTGATGAGCCCACTGGGGTCAGCTGGGGAAATCCCAACTTCCAGGAAGGTTTGAAACCGCCATCCATCCACATCTGCACAGCCTGTATCTGGGTCTGCTGGGGTCTTTCTATCTTAAATCCCAGCATGAGGTGCAGGAGGAGGCCCTGTCTACACCCACCGTGGGAGTGCTCCCTCAGCTCTTCCCTCCTGGAAGAGCCACAGTGACTTGACACAGCCACAGCTCCTTGGCTGGGGTGTCTTTCCATTAGAGGGCGTCTTGCTGTTGCTTGCTGACCAGAAATATCACCAGCGGCAAAATGAAAGGTCACACACACAGAGGAAGGGGGGCAAAGAATTATGCCACTGAACAGATAATCCCTAAGCCATTCACATGCCTCCACTGCTGACTCCACTGTGACTCCACTCCACTGCGATGTGGTCCAAGCCACCACGATCTGGATGACATCTCTCATCTGAATGAGGGCACCAGCCTCCCCACTGGGCTCTGGCTTCCCCCGCCTCCTCTCGGTCTGTCCTCAATACTGCAGGTACAGTGAGCACATTCAATCTCAAGTCAGGCGACATCACTCTGTGCTCAAACCTCCCACGGTTTCCCGTCTCAGGTCGACCAAAGGCCTAAGAGACTCCAAGTAACCTAGCCATTGCTACTGACTCACCTGTGTCCAGCTCCTTCTCTGACTCTTGTTTTGTAGCATACAACTGATTTTTGTACGTTGGTTTTATATCCTACAACTTTACTGAATTTACTTATTATTTCTAACAGTTTTCCAATGGAATGCCTAGCATATTCTACCTATAAGATCATGCCATCTACAAAAGAGATGTGACTTTACTTCCTTTCCAATTTGGATGCCTTTCTTTAGCTTTCCTTCTTTCTTTTGCCTAATTATTCTGGCTAGGATTTCTAGTGCTGCGTTGAATTGAAGCGGCAGGTGGGCATGCCTGCCTTGCTCCCAATCTGAAAAGGAGATCTTTCAGTTTTCCACCACCAGGGATGATGTTAGTTGTGAGTTTTTCATACATGGCCTTATTTTGTTGAGGTAAATTCCTTCTATACCTGATCTGTTGAGAGGTTGTTTTTTTTAAATCATAAAAGGGTGTTGAATTTTGTCAAATGGCTTTTCTGCATTTATTGAGATGATCATGTGACTTTTACCCCTTATTCTGCTAATGTGGCATTATCACACTGTGGTATCAAGTTGCATATGTGGCGCCATCCTTGCATCCCAGCAATAAATCCCACTTGGTCATGGTGTGTGATCCTTTCACTGTGCTCTTGAGTACAGTTTGCTCGTATTTTGTTGAGGACTTGTGCATCTATGTTCACCAATCTCTTCCATTTTCTGCTCAAACACCCTTTACCAGTGAGGTCTTTCTTGACCCCCATATTTAACACTGGACTCCTCCCTACCCTCTATAGTTGCTCTATTTTACCCCTTAGCATTTATCACCAAGCATACTAAATATCCACAGGTTTGTTTATGGTCTCTCTCTCTCTCACCTCCATCTCTGACCCATGTAAAGGCAGGGATTTTTATTTTTTGTCCGTTTTGGTCACTTCTAAAGAAAGTTATGACAAACCTAGATAGCATATTCAAAAGCAGAGACATTACTTTGCCAACAAAGGTCTGTCTAGTCAAGGCTATGGTTTTTCCTGTGGTCATGTATGGGTGTGAGAGTTGGACTGTGAAGAAAGCTGAGCGCCAAAGAATTGATGCTTTTGAACTGTGGTGTTGGAGAAGACTCTTGAGAGTCCCTTGGACTGCAAGGAGATCCAACCAGTCCATTCTAAAAGAGATCAGTCCTGGGTGTTCACTGGAAGGACTGATGTTGAAGCTGAAACTTGAATACTTTGGCCACCTCATGGGAAGAGTTGACTCACTGGAAAAGACTCTGATGCTGGGAGGAATTGGCGGCAGGAGGAGAAGGGGACGACAGGATGAGATGGCTGGATGGCATCACCAACTCGATGAACGTGAGTTTGCATGAACTCCAGGAGTTGGTGATGGACAGGGAGGCCTGGCGTGCTATGATTCATGGGGTTGCAAAGAGTCGGACACGACTGAACTGAACTGATAGCCCTTTTACCTAAAAAAAAAAAAAAAAGGTGTGGCACACAGCAGGCAAATGATGGGTCAAATTGTATCCTGAACTTTTTATGCTGAAGCCCTTACCCCTAGAACCTCAGATGTAGTTATATTTTGAGATAGGGTTTCAATGAGTTAAGTTAGCATGAGCCCTAATCTGACTGGTGTCTTGGTAAGAGGAGGAAATTTGGACACACAAGGAGACGTCTTGAACTCACACTCTTAGACGGATGACCGTGTGAAGAAACAGTGAGAGAGAGGCCTCAGGAGAAACTAACCCTGCCAGCATCTTGATCTTGGGCTTCTAGCCTTCAGACTATGAGAAAGTAAATATCTGCTGTTTATGCTACCCAGTCGGTGGTATTTTGTTATGGCAGTGTGAGCAAACTAACATGGCATGTAAATATTTGTTGACTGAATGAATATCTTCGGAAGGCCTGAAATAGCTGCGTCCTTCTTTTTCTCCTTCCCATATTAAGATGAGTGTCCACTGGGTATCTCTCACTCCTGGAGGGATCTGCTGGCCCCAAGGAAAGCTGGCCTGTGAGGAAGCTTTCCCCACACCTGTATCAACATGTGGATGGGCCACATTGGAGCTTTTCAGGAGCTGATGGTACCAAGGTGCTTCTAATGATGTGGCCTGCAGTGAGGGTCAGCAGAATTGGCCATCTCCTATGATGACCTCCGACCACAGTTAAAATCAGAAAACCCCATAAACCAGAAGGGGTTGTAAAGATCCCTGTAATAGTGGTAGCAGATGTGTGGTGATAGCAGCTGTAATTATTGTTGCTGCTATTTAGCGAGCTTTTACTCTGGGTCGGTGTGGTAAGCACTCTGTAAATCTTAGCTCTTTAATCCTTGGGATAATCCGGTGAGATGGGACCTTGCCCTGCCCCTACCTCACAGATAAGGTAGCTGAGGCTTGGAGAACGAGGCCGCAGTCAGTGAGAAAAAGCAGAAATTGAATCTATTTTCATTTTCTGCCTCTCACCAAACTCTGCTCCTCCTCCTCCAGACTTCCTCCACCCCAATTTCCCTTGAGAAGTCATCCTCCCTAATTTGTTCTTTGGCCAGGTGGGACTGAACAGATTCAGATGGGACTGACCCCATCCCTGCAACCCCAGCTCCAAGTGGACCAGGACTGACCAATCAGAATACTCCATTCCTTCCAACTCCCCACTACTCCACCCATTCAAGGATTGGTCACATGATACAAATTAGTCCAAAGAGGCCCCACCCTGAGGTTTTAGATATCTGGGAGAAGTCCTGGGTACAGGAAACTCCCATTGGTAAGAGAGAATGTCAGCCCTGGACACTACCTTCAGCAAGACTCAGTTCTTTTACCATATGACCCAGTAATCCCACTACTGGGCATAAACCCAGAGAAAACCATAATTCAAAACAACACATGCACCCAAATATTCAGTGCAGCACTATTTGCAATAGCCAGGACATGGAAGCAACCTAAGTTTCCATCAACAGAGGGATGGATAAAGAAGATACTGTGTATATATACATACATACACACATAATGGAATATTACTCAGCCATACAAAGGAATGAAATTGGGTCATTTGTAGAGATTTGGATGGATCCAGAGATTGTCATACAGGGTGAAGTAAGTCAGAAAGAGAAAACCAAATATCGTATGTTAATGCACATATGTGGAATCTAGAAAAATGGTATAGATGATCTTACTTGCAAAGCAGAAATAGAAACACAGACAACAAATGTATGGATACCAAGAGGGGGAGGGGAGGCAGGACTGACATTTACATACGTTGATGCTACGTACACAATAGATAACTGCTGTGAGAACCTACTGTGGTGTACAGGGAACTCTGCGCAGTGCTCTGTGGTGACCTCAACGGGAGGAACTCCAAAAGACGGGATATATGTGTACGTACAGCGGATTCTCTCTGCAGTACAGCAGAAACTAATACAACATGGTAAAGCTACTCCAATAAAAATCAATTTAAAAAAGACTCAGCTCTTCAGGTCTCTCAGTTGAGTGGTTCCTGCAGGAGAATCTGACGGTTCTAGAAGAGGTCAGGCCTCCACGCCTTGTCAGTTGTCTGTGGCTGAGAGGGGTGGGGAGGGACAAAGATCACCACTTAGCACCAACCACCGATGCCAAGAAAAGAGGAAACGAGAAACTGAGACCAAAACTCCTGATGGTCACAACCTTTCTGTGGGTGAAAATGGGCCCCAACATCTTGGCCCCCACAACCATCTCCATTGATTCCATGACCTGCCTTTGCCAGCAACACGTTAACAGAATTCTCTAAGCTGTGGGCACAACGTAGATAGCCCAGCAGAGAATGTCAATATGTGAACCAAGCCAGGTCTGAGTTAATAGATCTAAAACTTCTGGTGCTGTGGCCAGGCCATCTGCCTGCCACGTTGCTTCTAAACATCACAGGGGACTTCCCTGGTGGCCCAGTGGCTAAGACTCTGGGCTCCAATGCTTACAACTCCTACAGAGCAGCTAAATATTGCCCCTCTGGGCTAGATGAGCATATTTCTACGAAGAATTCTGGGCAATGTACCAGCCATCAGACTGCATTCAGGTGGTGGCACCAAGGAAACAAAGACTTAGAAAACATGTCTTTTTGTGGGAGGGATAAAGGGAAGAGGCAGCATTTGACTTCAGGAAGCTTGCAGTTTGGTCAAAGAGACCTCACAAATGCAAGAGAAAGCGGCCAATGCACAGGCCCTTCCTTGCATGGGCCCGAGCTGCGCTCTGTCAAGGGCACGAGAGGCGCCAGTGGCAGACGGCTGCAACTGCGATAGTTTGAGATGGGAATCGTGCACTGGCGAGAAACCCAGGAGGGGAAAGAGAGGCGTCTCTTTGACTTGGAAAAACCCTCTCTCGCAGCCCTCTTGGTTTGGCCGAGTGGCTCCTGAAGGCATCCTGACTTCTGTCTTCTTTACCCAGGAGAAGGATCATATATATATATGCTGCTAAGTCGCTTCAGTCATGTCCGACTCTGTGCGACCCCATAGACGGCAGCCCACCAGGCTCCCCCGTCCCTGGGATTCTCCAGGCAAGAACACTGGAGTGAGTTGCCATTTCCTTCTCCAGTGCATGAAAGTGAAAAGAGAAAGTGAAGTCGCTCAGTCATGTCTGACTCTTAGCGACTCCATGAACTGCAGCCCACCAGGCTCCTCTGTCCATGGGATTTTCCAGGCAAGAGTACTGGAGTGGGGTGCCATTGCCTTCTCCGATAACAAGGACTAGTAGGGGCATTCAGTTAAGTTGAGTTCAGTTCAGTCGCTCAGTTGTGTCCGATTCTTTGCAACCCCATGAATTGCATTAGCCAACTCCAAATTTCCATCGCCAGGATGGCTCAAGTCCCTCCCTGTTCAGGGATCAGAGTATCTATCTTCTGTCTGTTTTGGAGTACAATCCCTGCCAAGCTGTGTTGGCTCTTTAGAGCTATCCTGAGAAGTCTTATCCCCAGAAACTAGATTTTGGGGGTGTTCATTAGAATGGCACTCATTGGTAGTCCTGAATAGGTATCTGAGATCTCCCAGGGGCTCACAGGTGTACCAAGCGGCCTCTTCTGTTTTCTTCCACGGCTTGACTTGTGAGTAGTGAAGTCATGTCCTGGTACCTTGACTGCTGTGGGGGTAGAAAGGATTACAGGGTAGGGGCCCTTCCATGTGGGCTGGAGTTGAGCTTCTGGGGACCCATGTTTCCAGACTTTAATTAGGACTTGAGTCCCTGGAGCATATAATGGTGACTCCTTAGAATCTTTTGGGTCCTGGTTCATACCCCACAAGCGTATATCCTGTTGGAATTGCCCAGTGGCCATGGTATAAGACTGGAGGGTCTGAACCTCTGGATCTAGGAAGAGGTCATTGACATAAACAGAAGGTCTCCCATATAGCATCTCATAAGGACTAAAACCAACCTGTTCCTTAGGGGCAACACGGGTGCGGAGGACAGCTATTGGTAAAGCCTCCTTCCATCCCAGGGAGGTCTCCTGGGTTATCTTTTTTATTGGTGATTTTAAGAATTGGTTAGCTCTTTCTACTTTTCCTGAAGACTGAGGCCTCCAGGCACAATGGAGATAATAAGGAATGTCCAATGCTTTAGAGACCCCTTGGGTGACCTTGGAAGTAAATGATGTCCCATTGTCACTTTCTAATGACCTGGGCAGACCAAATCTTGGAATGATTTCATGGAGCAGTTTTTTTACCACCTCCTCAGCCTTATTAGTCCAGGTAGGAAAGCCTTCCATCCATCCTGTGAATGTATCTATCACGACTAATAGGTATTTATACCTTTGAGAAAATGGCATCTGGGTGAAGTCCATCTGCCAGTCCTCTCCTGGGTAGGTCCCGTGTCGTTGGGTGGGCTGGACCAGCTGGGGTCTTCGAGCTCCTTGGAGGTTAATTGCCAAGTGGGACAAGAGGAGACCACTTGCCTTATAGTTGTTTGGAGGCCTGTCCCTATGAAGGACCTTTCTAGTAATCTTTGGAGGGCCTTTTCCCCTAAATGAGTGGTGGCATGTAAGGAGTTAACCAACTTCCATTGGAGGTTCCCAGGTGGAAATAGGAGTCCCTCCTTTTGGAACCACACCCATATGATCTTCTTGAAAGCCCTCACTTTAGCTTTAAGAGTCTCACCTTCAGTATATGTGAAGGAGTTTCTGGCAAATTAGTCTGTGGAACTAGGGTGGCCACCCCTATTAGGTCATTGTTCTATAATTCTGCTCTCTCAGCTACATACACACACATTATAATATATACATTTGTATATAAATATAATATTTATGTATTTATTATATAACTATTATATAATATATATAACATAAATATATGATGTATATGTAATATATTCTATATATATATGAATGCATGCATGCTCAGTTACTTCAGTTGTGTCAGACTCTTTGCAACCCTACAGACTGTAGCCTGCCGGGCTCCTCAGTCCATGAGATTCTCCATGCAAGAATACTGGAGTGGGTTGCCATGCTCTCCTTCATGGGATCTTCCTGACCCAGAGATCGAACCCAGGTCTCCTGCATTGCAGGCGGATTCTTTACCACTGAGCCATCAGGAAAGCCCATGTAATGTGTATGTGTTTGTGTCTGTGTATATGTGTGTGTGTGTGTGTGTGTGTGTATGTGTATGTGTGTGTGTGTGTGTGTGTGTGTATGTGTATGTATGTGTGTGTGTGTGTGTGTATATATATATATAAATTTGGTTGAAACCCGGGCCCCCTGCATTGGGAACACAGAGTCTTAATCACGGAATCACCAGGGAAGCCCCTCACATTTTATTTTTATTGAGCACAGCAAGCCCGTGGGCAAGGTTCCATTGTCAGTATCTACAATACAACTTACAAAAATGAGAGAATGAGAGGGAAGCCCCCTCAAGAAAGAGAGGGTCTGTCCATCAGCTGTGGCCTTCTGTGCATTTCTATTCATTTTCTTGCAGTTCTGCCACCTCTTCCTAAACTCAGGGAGAATCTCAACGAAAGTTCTCTCCGAAAAAGAGCTTGGGAGGAGTGAATGGGAGTGCAGTGGTGCCTGGGCACAATTTAGTGGTGCCTCAGGGGGGCCTCCACTGTCTGCCAGGGTCCTCCTTTGGTGGGGCAGGTATCGACCCTTATTTCTGCTTATAGGGGGTACAGCTGAGAGCATGTCATGAAAAAGGGGCAAGGAAAAGATGGGTCTCAGCACAAAACAGTGGTCATGATATGCCCTCTGTTGGTTTGACAGTCACGGGGACACTGAGGATTCTCCAGTGACAGCAAATACTTCTGCTCCTCCCCTCCCTTCTGCTAACCACACACCCACGAAGTCCTCCCAACGGTGGAGGAAGGGGGGTGGAGGAAGGGGCAGGGCCGTGTGTCAAAGGGGCAGCCCCATCTGAAAGAGGATCCGGATGGATCATACACATTCCAGCTCCAGAGACCTCTCAGTGGATTGGTCAGGCACGATTTCTGCATAACTCAGGCTGGGCTGCTGCTGTGTCAAGTTAGTAACTTTGCAGCCTAACCTGCTGAAGGGCGGGGACTCCAGGCTCAGAGGCGTTTCCTGGCACATCCACCCGTGCAGGAGCCTGGAAGAGCTGGAGCCAAGCTTCAGCTTCTCCCATGGTCAGCCCTTCACGAGAGCACACACAGCCACCTACACACTCATGAGTCAAGACACAGTGCTTCTTACTTGTGTCTTTCCACCCAACCCATTGCTCCGACAGCAATGGGTTGGGACATCTGACAATCCGCAGTCAACTGCCTGAGTGTCAAGACTCTAGAAAGCCCCTTGGACAGCAAGGAGATCAAACCAGTCCATACTAAAGGAAGTCAATCCTGAATATTCACTGGAAGGACTGATGGTGAAGCTGAAGCTCCGATACTTTGGCCACGTGGTGCGAAGAGCTGACTCATTGGAAAAGACCCTGATGCTGGGAAAAGGCTGAAGGCAGGAGAAGGGGGTGAGAGGATGAGATGGTTGGATGGCAGCACTGACTCAGTGGACCTGAGTGTGAGCTAGCTCCGGGAGATAGTGCAGGACAGGGGAGCCTGCTGAGCTGCAGTTTACGGGGTCCGGGGTCGCAGAGAGTCAGACATGACTTAGCAACAGAATAACCACGCCAGAAAAAGTCTTTGTTGCCACAACTTTGAGTCTTTTTGCTCCTGAGAAACAGAAAAACCCGAGGCTGCAGGGAAGTGGGGTTGGTGGAGCGGTGATCAAGGAGTCCATTCCCCACTGCCATGATCGTCACGCTCAGCTGGGACACGGGTTCCCTCTCCCACAACGTGAACAGAGGAGTTTGGTTGCAATTCCCTCGCACCTTCCAGTTCTCAACTTGGTGGTGTTAAAGATCTCAAGTGAGAAAGGACTTTAAAGATAAAATAGAGCAATCCTTCGATTTTGGAGACCGAGGGAGGCAAACTGAGGTTTACTGTCTCATGGTCTATCAGTTGTATACGTGTGGCGCATGGGCCTGAGTGTGTGTGCCCATGTGTGTGTGCAATGTGTGTGCAGTGTCTGTGCAGGGAAGGGTCAGAGAGGCTGGGAGGTGGAGAGAGAAGTGCAGAGAGTATGTCTCTTTCCTTTCACAGATCACCCCAGAGATTTCCCTGACTTTACAGGTGGAACTGAAGATAAATGGATTAGCCAGGTGAATAAACTTGTATTAAAAACTTTCTGAGAAATCAATTTGAGAGAGAAGATTTGGGAGAATAAAATATGATCAACTGTGTCAGGTAGCTTGAATAAATCGATGCCTGCAAGTCTGGTAAACAATTTCTGATCTACAGCCCCCAGGGTCTCCTTGCTGGTGATAGTTACCTTGGTAATTGGACCGTGGGATGAGGCCAGGCCAAGGAGGAGAGGCATTAAAAATGATGTTTCTTCAAGTGAAAATTAATTTCTTTGCTGACCAACAAAGACCAAAGTAATTTCAGAATTTTAAGGATGGCGAGACATCATAAAATTGTTTATGCTTTTCATTCCGTCCTGAAATTAGACATGGAAATGAAAGAGAAATGAGTCTCTCTGTCCCCATGCGTGATATTCCATGCACTGAGGCAGTCAGCTACTATTCAGAGCATCTGATGGCTCCAGGGGCAGAGGAGGGGAGCATCTCGCGTCGGGGTGCACAGAGTACACATCTGCGCATATGGCAGGAGGGAAATCAACCTGAAAGCCCGAAAGGGCTTTCTCTTCTGCTCTGGACTTTCTCCACACAACAGTGAAAGAGATGTAGCTTTTGGCCCTGGAATGGAGTGAACCAGTCTCCAAAAAAAAGATGAAATGTACTGTTGAAATAAAATCAAGACCCAAGACTAGCTTTTCTATACAGAATGGATAAACAACAAGGTCCTATTGTATAGCATGGAGAACTATATTTAAAATTCTCTAATAAATAATAATAGAAAACATTAAAAATAATATATACCTATGTGAAACAGAATCACTTTGCTGTACAGCAGAAATTAACCCAACATTGTAAATCAACTATACGTCAATTTTAAAAATTGATTTAAAAAAGAATCCACACAGGAAACCCAGTACTCTATAATGACTTAAGGGAAAAGAATCTAAAACTGAGTGGATATATGTATAACTGATTTTCTTTGTCTGTATAGCAGAAACTGACACAGCATCATAAGTTACCTATACTTAAGAAAAGTGTTTTAAAAAGAATCTAAACTCAGTGTTTATGCCAAATAATATCTCCTAACGTATAATTATTAGGATATGACTAAAACAGGCCCCAATCCCCTTATAAATCTTCATAAGGAATACTCAATACTTTTCTTGTCAGTAGAATAAAGTGAATATATGAATAGCTTTACACAAGTGGATAAAAAACGAACAATATGCGTGCAGCAGTAACAAAAACTGTCATTGTCTTTGAAATCTGTAATTTCAGAAGTGTGTACACTTACAAACAGCTGGAAATACTTAATTTTCTAAATGTAAATAAGAAAGACCTAAGGCTACAGGACACACCTTAGCAGCAGAGGAAGGTGGGTCGTAAGAGAGAAAGGCAAGCAAGCGACAGGCTTGGCCCTGTCGTGACAGTGGTGGAGGCGCGTGTGATTTCAAGGACCTCAAAATGCCACACGACGGCCAGAATGATCTTGACATGAATCAAAGCGTCTCACTCTCCAGCTTAAACCGGTGGTGTGCTGGAGCGCCCCCCTTTCCAGCTTGAAATGTTTTGTTTTAGAAAATGCCCTTCAGACTTCCCTGGTGGTCCAGTGGTTACGACTTCCAGTGCAGGGGTGCGGGTTGGATCCCTGGATGACGAGCTAAGATCCCACATACCTCGTGACCAACCAACCAAAAACATAAAGCGATAGTGTAACAAATTAAAGACTTCAGAAATGGTCCACATTAAAAAAAAAAACTGTAAAGAAAGGAAATACCCTTTAATGTGTAAAAAGCAGAACACTTTCAATAAAATGAATCCTGAGATGCAAAGAGCTAGCATTTCACCCAGTCTTTTGTGCACACCCCTTCCCAGCCCCAGCTTCAGGGACCTCACTTCAGTAACTTGAACTTGGTCATGACGGGGTATTTCCACCACTGAAATCTGTCTACATGCCCAAGGGACTGCTGCACGCTTGCCAGCCCACTGTTACTAAAAGTCTCCTTACTCTTTAAACTGCAAAGACATTCCACTGGGGCCTCAGGGGCTCACCTCTCTACCTTCAGCTGGTATTTCTCTCCCTTCTTCTGCTCTGCACCGGCCCACAAAGCCTACACCTACTCCTTGAATGTTCTCTGTTCAACCTGTGCTCTCTGCCTAGAGAATTCTTTCTTCAGATCCTTCTTCAGGACTCAAATGTCACCTCCCCAGAGGCCTTCTCTAACCTCCTCCTCTTCCATCACTGTTACAGCATCCGACTTTGTTGTCTTTGCAGGATTCATGACTCCCTGAAATCCTCCTTTGTTTTCTTTGTTGTCCAGGCCACTGGTAGGATATACGCTTCCTTGAGTGTGGCGACCCTAATGTTCTCATGTCTTCAAAATCCAGCCCTGATACATGTCCAGCTCTCCAACATAGAGGCTGAAATGAATGAATGAATGAATAGCCCAGAGCCTCAAATACCATCATTGACCAGATATCCTTTTTTGATAAGTGTGGCTCCTCCTTTTCTGTTCTGAAAATAAATCATTTCAGGGACAATCCCACTTCCAGTCACTGAAACTGTTGAGGGAATAAGTTTCTTAATGTATTTCCTCCTGGGCTAAGAGGCCCAGAACAGTCTGGGCCGTTGGAAGAGGGCGAGCAAAGAAAAGGGCACCGATACAGACTTTGCTCCTATAATAATTCTGCTGAGTGACATTTCTGGGTGCTGTGTTGACAGCCACAGGCAATCTTACCTGTAATAAGAGTAATGCAAACTAAAACTCCATTTTTAAAAACTCTGCAATTGGGAAAGATGGAATAATTTAGTTACAGACGGTTGGAAAATGTGTCAAAACAGACACTCATATATTGCTTATAGGAGCTTAACTTCATACCCCTTTTGGCAACTTCTATTACAAATCCAAATATTCAAGCCCTTTGACCTAACGATTCCATATCCATGAATTTATCCAAAAGATTTATGTTCACAGGGGTGCAGAATTCCAAGCATGCAAGGTTATGAATTGTGGCAAAAGACTGGAATCAACGTAAAAGTTCTTCACTGGGGGCTGGGTTAGACAAATGAAGAAAATGAACTGCTACAGAAACGGAAAGGGATGAGGATGTTCCTTATGTACTAACATGGGACAGTCTTCAAGATACAGTCAACGAAGAACCATAGGCCTATGATACTGTTTGTGTAAAAGTGGGCAAACAGAGAAGTGGGTGTCCACACAGACACACCAATACCTGTATATGCTACGATGCTCTCAGGAAGAATGCACAAGAAAATGTGGGGACCTCCCTGGCAGTTCAGTGGCTAAGACTCCACTCTCCCAGTGCAGGGGGACTGGGTTCGATCCCTGCTCAAGGGACTAGATCCCACACGCCACACTAAGAAAACCACAAGCCACAGCTAAAACAATCCTGTGTGCTGTAAATAAGACCCAGTGCAGCCAAATTAAAAACAAAAAGAAATTGGGAAACTGGTTGACTCTAGGTAAGAAGTCAAGTGGCCAAGTGGAATGGGAAGAGGAGGCCTTTTCACTCTGCTTGTTGAATCTGAACCGTTTAACTCTCTCTTATGCAAAAAACATTTTAATTGAAAGTTTTAACTATAGATGTGGCCCTAGAGCAGTTATGAGAGAAAATGCTGCATTTCAGTCACATTAAAATGTCAGCAGAACTTTTCCACCCAGCTTTCTTCCCTGTAAAAAATGACGAGGTGGGGAACAACTTCTAACCCCAGCGGCAACTGACCTGATGATGTCTTCTATGCCGATTTCACCACTTGCTCCTGGCCTCAGGTCTGGGACTTCCTTTCTTTTCTTCTACACTCACTTGGGGATCTCATCCAGTCGATACACTCCCAATCTGAGTCTCCAGCCTGGCCCTCTGCGTGAACTCCCATCAAATGCCTACTCTGCGACTTTACCTGGACGTGGTCATCTCATCTCCTGTGATACATGAATGCTCCACAGGCTTCTCCTGTTGTGTCATCCCTCTCTCTCCTGTCCGCAATCTGGGTCGTCCCTGCCTCAGCTATGTCCTGAATCCAGCGGCTTCTCACCCTCAACCTTATTCATCCGGGCCATTGCCACTCTCTCTGCTCACCTCGGCTTTTGTCAAAGTCTCCTAACCATTGAGTCTCCCTGTTTGCCCTGAAAACAGCCAACATGATCCTGTTGAAACTTAACTCTGATCATGTCATTCTTCTGCCCTGAATGCTCAACTCTGTCCCATCTCAGAACAAAATCCAAAGTCCTTGCAGGGTCCCTTAAGACCAAGACAATCTCCTGTCTTCGGCCCATCTCTGTGACCTTGCCTCCTACCATTCTCCCACTCCGGCCTCAGCAGCCTTCCCGTTCTTCCTCAAAGATCCAGGCACAGGGCCTGTGCACTTGTTCTTCTTTCGTTCTTCCTGGAAAGTTCTTGTCCCAGACAACTGCACAGCTTGCCTCCTCCCTTCCTTCAGGGCTTTACTCAAACACCACCTCCTCAGAGAGGTCTGCCCTGGCCGCTTTATCTACAATCACAACCCTTCCCCTGCCTCCACCACCAGCCTCCTTTCCCCTGCTTGGCCATCACCCTTCTCAGTTTAGTTCAGTCGCTCAGTCGTGTCTGACTCTTTTCAGCCCCATGGACTGCAGCACACCAGGCTTCCTTGTCCATCATCAACTCCCGGAGCTTGCTCAAACTCATGTCCATCAAGTTGGTGATGCCATCCAACCAACTCAACCTCTGTTGTCCCCTTCTCCTCCTGCCTTCAATCTTTCCCAGCATCAGGGTCTTTTCTAAAGAGTCAGTTCTTCACATCAGGTGGCCAAAGTATTGGAGTTTCAGCATCAGTCCTTCCAATGAATATTCAGGACTGATTTCCTTTAGGATAGACTGGTTTGATCTTCCTGCAGTCCAAGGGACTCTCAGGTCTTCTCCAACACCACAGTTCAAAAGCATCAATTTACCCTTCTCACCATTTACTAAACCATGTGTTTTATTTCCCTGCCTTGTATATTATCTGTTTCCCCCTCCTGGATGTCCACTCTTCAAGGGCAGAGATATTTATCTGTTTTCTTCATGGCTGTTTCCCCAGAATTTAGAATAATGCCTGACACACAATAGATGCTCAATAAATATGCATTGAATGAATGAATCTCCCCCTTGGCTGGCTCTCTGGGGAGTGAGTGTCAGCTTCCTTGAGTTGGTGTTACATTGTTGAAAGGCAGAATTCAGTGGCAATCTTGATGGACCTAAGCCAAATCACTGCTTATCATGCTGTTCACCTTTCCATCACCTACACCACC
The DNA here is from genome assembly GCA_006410635.1 of Cephalophus harveyi. Lineage (NCBI taxonomy): Eukaryota > Metazoa > Chordata > Mammalia > Artiodactyla > Bovidae > Cephalophus > Cephalophus harveyi. Next base: position 79,880 of record SJYT01020513.1, on the reverse strand, counting down.
ATCAATGTCCCTGCCTGCACTCAGCAGACAGAGTTCTGTATATTCCTAATATCTTTTTTTTTAATAGACATCCCCTAGTTTTATTATTTAATTTTTAAAATTATAGTTGATTTACAATGTTGTGTTAGTTTTAGTGTACAGCAAAGTGATTCAATAATACATATACACTATCTATTCTTTTTCAGGTTCTTTTCCCTTATATGTTGTTACAGACATTAAGTAAAGTTCCCTGTGCTGTGCCGTAGGTCCTTGTCGGTAACCTACTTTATAAATAGCAGTGTGTATGTTATTCTCCAACTCCTAATTTACCCCTCCCCCTGCCGCTTTTCCCTTTGGTAACCACATCTGTTCTCTATGTCTATGAGTTAGTTTCTCTTTTGTAAATAAGTAATTTGTGTCATATTTTAGATTCCACATAAAAGTGATATCATATGGTATTTATCTGTCTGACACTTTATTCAGCATGAAAATCTCTAGGACCATCCACTTTGCTGCAAATGGCATTATTTCCACTCTATTTTATGGGTGAGTAATGTTCCACCCTGGGCTTCCCTGGTCCCTCAGTGGTAAAGAATCCACCTGCCAGTGCAGGAGATGTGGGTTTGATCCCTGGTCCTCAAAAATCCTCTGGAGAAGGAAATGGCAGTATTCTTGCCTGGGAAATCCCATGGACAGAGGAGCCTGGTGGGCTAGAGTTCATGGGGTAGCAAAAGAGTCAGACACGACTTAGTGACTAACAACAACAATATTCCACTGTGTGTATGTATGTATATGTATATATGCATAAATATATATACTAGCGATCTCCTAATTTTAAAAGCAGAAAATTAAAAAGTGTTGAAGCATTGAGGGCTTGGTCCACTCACCTTAAGAGTCACTACTTGGAAATGTCTTTATAACCCTTGGACCTTGCAGAAAGCTGAACTCTAGATAGGACGAAAAGAAGCAGTCCCTGAGATAGAATCTATCGGCAGTTTTAATATGTTGGGAAGTATTATATTGTCTCTCATTGTTTTCCAGGGGGAAGATGGACCCCAGTGGCTGAAGGATCTTGTTTACTGAGTTCAGGCTTAGCCTCCCTGCTGTTAGGCCTTCCATGGCCTTTTCTCTGCTCACAGAGAACATTAACAAGTTCATGGGGGTAGTGGGCTTGAAGGAGCCGAGCCTGAGCTCACAGGCGTGTGAAAGGACCACTGAGAGGGGAGAAAACTGAGATGGATTGAGGAAAGGTTGGAGGAGCTAAGAGAGGAGAGAGAACGAAGGCACGGAGGCCAAATGGGGACTTTGGTTCATCAAGCACATGGGATGTTCACGGCGGCCCCTTCCTTGCTCTGTCTATACAATCTTTAGCAAAACATATGCAATCAACTCCGTGTGTTTGTGCCAAGAGAAGTCATTGTTGGCGGGGGAGGAGTTTGATAAAAAAGGACAGGAGACAACTGACATGTAAGGAACAAATCTAACGCTTAGACAAACTTAATTTTAATATCGATCAAAAGTTGGTGGCAATGACCTAGTGAGTCTACTCCTAGGAGTACATGTATCCAAAGAATTGAAAACAAGTGTTGCAACAGAAAGTTGTACATGACTGTTCATGGAAGCACTATTTCCAACAGGCAAAGATGGAAAACAACCCAGACGCCTCTGAATGGATGAATGATAAACAAAACGTGGTCTGTTGTTACAACGGAGCATTATTTGGTCCCCCGAAAAGAACACAGTACTGAAACACAATTCGATGAAGCGTGAACCAAATGAAAGAAGCCAGTCACGAAAGACCATATGTTATATAGTCCACTCATCTAAAATGTCCAGAACAGGCAAATCTGTGGAGACATAAAGTACATTAGTGATTGCTTAGGGAGCAGGGCACCTCTGAAGGTGATGGCTTAAAGGTGTAAAGACTCTCAGACCAAGACAAAATTCTCAAATCGATGGTGGTGATGGCTGTGCAACTGTGAATATACCAAAATCCATTAAACTGTCCACTTTAACAGGAGAATCATACGGTATGTGAGCTCAGTAAAATTATTTAAAAATAGAATAGCTGAGGATTTCCTTGGTGGCCCAGTGGAAATCTGACTCTGAGCTCCCATGCAAAGGGCCTGGATGCCATCCAACCATCTCATCCTCTGTCATTCCCTTCTCTTCCTGCCCTCAATCTTTCCCAGTATCAGGGTCTTTTCCAATGAGTCAGCTGTTCGCATCAGGTGGCCAGCGTATTGGAGTTTCAGCTTCAACATCAGTCCTTTCAATGAACATCCAGGACTGATCTCCTTTAGGATGGACTGGTTGGATCTCCTTGCAGTCCAAGGGACTCTCAAGAGTCTTCTCCAACACCACCGTTCAAAAGCATCAGTTTTTTGATGCTCAGCCTTCTTCACAGTCCAACTCTCACATCCACACATGACTACTGGAAAAACCATAGCTTTGATTAGACGGACCTTTGTTGGCAAAGTAATGTCTCTGCTTTTGAATATGCTATCTAGGTTGGTAATAACTTTCCTTCCAAGGAGTAAGCGTCTTTTAATTTCATGGCTGCAACCACCATCTGCAGTGATTTTGGAGCCCCAAAATATAAAGTCTGACACTGTTTCCACTGTTTCCCCATGTTTTTCCCATGAAGTGATGGGACCAGATGCCATGATCTTTGTTTTCTGAATATTGAGTTTTAAGCCAACTTTTTCACTCTCCTCTTTCATCAAGAGGCTTTTTAGTTCCTCTTCACTTTCTGCCATAAGGGTGGTGTCATCTGCATATCTGAGGTTATTGATATTTCTCCCAGCAATCTTGATTCCAGCTTGTGCTTCTTCCACCC
>SJYT01020513.1:30480-76784 GCA_006410635.1 Cephalophus harveyi | reverse complement strand
ACAGATTTCTCAAGATGCAGGTTAGGTGGTCTGGTATTCCCATCTCTTTCAGAATTTTCCACAGTTTATTGTGATCCACACAGTCAAAGGCTTTGGCATAGTCAATAAAGCAGAAGTAGATGTTTTTCTGGAACTCTCTTGCTTTTTCCATGATCCAGCCGATGTTGGCCATTTGATCTCTGGTTCCTCTGCCTTTTCTAAAGCCAGCTTGAACATCTGGAAGTTCACGGTTCATGTATTGCTGAAGCCTAGCTTGGAGAATTTTGAGCATTACTTTACTAATGTGTGAGATGATAGATATATGCCTAGAAGTGGAGCATATGGCAACTCTATTTTTAGATTTTTGAGAGACTTCCATACTATTTTTCATATTGGTTGCATCAATTTATACTCCTACCAAAAGTACAAGAGTTTTCTTTTCTTCACATCCCCTCCAGCATTTGTTATTTGTAGACTTTTTATTACGGCCATTCTGACTGGTATGAGGTGTTACTTCATTGTAGTTTTGATTTGCATTTTTCTAACGATTATAGCTTTTCATATGCCTATTGGCCACCTGTATATCTTCTTTGGAGAAATGTCTATTTTAGTCTTCTGCTCATTTTTTGATTGGGTTGTTTTTTTTGTTTCAATTGTCTATTGTTCAACCCCTAAGTGTGTCTGATTCTTGGTGACGCCATGGACTTCAGCATGGCAGGCTCCACTGTTCTCACTATCTCCTGGAGTTTGCTAAATTCATGTCATTGAGTCCATGATGCCATCCAACCATCTCATCTTCTATCAACCCTTCTCCTCCTGCCCTCAGTCTTTACCAGCATCAGGGCCTTTTCCAGTGAGTCTGCTTTTCATATCAGGGCTCCAAAGTATCAGAGCTTCAGTTTCAGCATCAGTCCTTCCAATGAATATTCAGGGTTCATTTCCTTTAGGATTGACTGGTTTGATCTCCTTGCAGTCCAAGGGCCTCTCAAGAGTCTTTGCTAGCACCACAATTTGAAAGCATCAGTTCTTCAGCATTCAGCCTTCTTTATGGTTCAACTCTCACATCTGTACATGACTACTGGAAAAACCATAGACTATACAGACTTCCGTCAGCGAAGTGATGTCTTCAATTTTTAATACAGTGTCTAAGTTTGTCATGGCACCCCACTCCAGTACTCTTGCCTGGAAAATCCCATGGACGGAGGAACCTGGTAGGCTGCAGCCCATGGGGTTGCTAAGAGTCGGACACAACTGAGCGACTTCACTTTCACTTTTCACTTTCATGCATTGGAGAAGGAAATGGCAACCCACTCCAGTGTTCTTGCCTAGAGAATCCTGTGGACAGAGGAGCCTGGTGGGCTGCTGTCTATGGGGTCGCACAGAGTCAGACCCAACTGAAGCAACTTAGCATGCATGCATGCATTGGAAAAGGAAATGGCAACCCACTCCAGTGTTCTTGCCTGGAGAATCCCAGGGACAGGGGAGCCTCGTGGCTGCCGCCTATGGGGTCACACAGAGTCAGACATGACTGAAGTGACTTAGCAACAGCAAGTTTGTCATAGCTTTTCTTCCAAGGAGCAAGTGTCTTTTAATTTCATGGCTGCAGTCATCATCCACAGTGATTTTGGAGCCCAAGAAAATAAAAATTGATACTGTTTCCACTTTTTCTCCATCTATTTGCCAAGAAGTGATGGGACTGGATGCCTTGATCTTAGTTTTTTGAATGATGAGTTTTAAACCACCTTTTTCACTTTCCTCCTTCACCTTCATCAGGAGGCTCTTTAGTTCCTCTTCACTTTCTGCCATTAGAGTGGGTTATCATTTGCATATCTAAAGTTATTGCTATTTCTCCTGACCTTGATTTCACCTTGTGATTCTTCCAGCCCAGCGTTTCTCATGATGTACTCTGAATACAAGTTAAATAAACAGGGTGACAGCATACAGCCTTGATGTACTCCTTTCCCAGTTTTGAACTAGTCTGTTGTTTTATGTCTGGTTCTAACTGTTGCTTCTTGACACACATACTCGTTTCTCAGGAGACAGGGAAAGGAGTCTGGATTCCCATCTCTAAGAATTTTTCAGTTTGTTTTGTGATCCACACAGTCAAAGGCTTTAGTGTAATCAATGAAGCAGAAATAGATGTGTCTGTGGAATTCCTTTGTTTTTCGTATGATCCAGTGAATGTTGGCAATATGGTCTCTGGTTCCTCTGCCTTTTCTAAATCTAGCTGGTACATCTGGAAGTTCTCAGTTCACATACTGCTGAAGTCGAGCTTGAAGGATTTTGAGCATTACCTTGCTAGCATGTGAAAGGAGCACAATTGTACAGTAGTTTGAATATTCTTCGGCATTGCCTTTCTTTAGGATTGGAATGAAAACTGACCTTCAATTTGTATGAGCTGTTTGTAAATTCAAGTTGTATCAGCTGTTTGTATATTTTGGAAATTAAGCCCTTGTCAGTCGCATCATTGGTAAATATTTTCTCCCAGTTCATAGGTTATCTTTTCATTTTATTTTATGGCTTATTTCGCTGGGCAACAGCTTGTAAGTTTGATTCAGTTCCATTTGTTTATTTTCTAAGCTCTGACACTTTTTACAAAGGGCAGAGAAAAGACTGTTGGAGGCTCAGCCTTGGCCGTGAACCTTCAAGTGTTTCTGATTTAGGTGATGGTTTTTCCTCCTGGGGCTTGTCTACAACTAGCTTCCTTGAACACTGGACCTCCGTGGAGGACAAAGAAAGCCCAGGTCCATGGTGGTCTTTTGACTGTGGTCCCAAGAGCTGCTCATGGCAGCTGCCTCTGTCTTCCAGCATGGCTTGCCCTCAGGCCTCCTCCTGGCAAAGCCCCTTCCTTTGCATCCTGTGGGCTAGACTTGGTGCTTCCAGAGCCCTCATCATCACGGCTGCCTTACACCTCGGCATCTTCATTTTTTATCTGCATGCATGACAAACTTGATACTTATCCCTGATGCTGTCTTCACAGACATTTAATGAACAGGCAGCTTATTCCCACCTAACTGCTCTACTGGATGTGAGCACGTGTAGAGGCGAATGTGGTCCTAAGGATGACGGCTGCCCACGTGACCAGGCTCTGGCTATGGAGGCAAGATAAAGCTGCCAAATTTACATTTGAGCTCTAGGAAAAACGGTGTCCTTTGTGGAAATACCAAAGCATAAACACGCACAACTTTGAAACTACTCGTGTTTTCTCCCCTGCTACAGCTTAACAGAGGCTTCCCAAGTGGCTGAGTGGTAAAGAATCTGCCCGCCAAACAGATGTGGGCTCTGTCCCTGGGTTGGGAAGATCCTCTGGAGAAGGAAATGGCAACCCACTTCAGGATTCTTGCCTGGAAAATCCCATGGACAGAGGAGCCTGGCAGGCTATCGTCCAGGGGGTCCTAAAGAGTTGGACATGACTTAGGAGCTAAACAACAGCAATAGCTTAGCAGAGTCTGGCTTCCTGCAGGGGTGGGGTGTTACCCAGCAGCCCCTAGCTCAACATCAAGTTACTCCATGGCTTCAGTAGGGGGCGTCCTCCCAGCCAATCTGCTTGGGTCAGCTGCCCGGGGCCCCACTATATCTCTGTGCTCTGCACACCCACCTGGGTGTCCAGCCACCACCGAGGTGATCGGGAAGTACTAAGGCTGTACGCTTTTCTTGCCACCAAAATAATCACCAGGAGCCCCTTTGATTTGCAAGGAAATCGGGGCTTCTTAATGCTCTTGCTGTCAGGCCGGCCCTTTGAACAAGCTCACTCCATAATTTAGAGTTTGAATCTCGTTTTAAATGGCAGTTAAAAATTGTATGTGGCAGTTCACAATGAAATTTAGCTTGACAGCTTGGACATAAAACTAAAAATAAATGACTTCACATCCAAATAATAAGTAATAACAATGTTAGGCTGCATAAGAATAGCAGGGCTGGATTCAAATACAATATTAATTTTAGGAATATGAGTGACTGGGGAGAGACAGAGGCAAAGAAACAAATCCTTCATATAGCAATCGTCTCCTCTTATCCCCCAGGCAACTGGCTGCCTTTCACCTCCGCGGCACAGCAATTATGTGGTGTAATGGAGGCACCGCAAATAAGCAGAAAGATTTTATTAAACCAAATGAGCAAATCATCTGCGTATTATTGCGATTTGATTGACACTGACAAGTGTCGAGCAGACTCGGATGTGAATATGATAAAGAAGCTTGCAGAAAAGCTCTTGATAATGTTACTCTTGATAAAGTTGCCCGGCCACCCTCTCTAAGTAAATAAAGGGGAGAAGAAGATGACGCATATTAATTCGCCCAGTTTGCAGCCTACTGGAGGATGAGAGGGGGGGAAAGAAAGTTGCAATGGGTTCAGCGTATGGCATTTTCTATGAATACCAAAATTGCATTCATGATTCGCATAGACTTTACGGTAATATATTAATATTAAAACTAAAGGTCATTCCACATAACAGTTAAGCTGCCTGAGCTTCAACCTTTATATCAATAACAGACTCAGGAAAGTAAGTAAGAGATATTTGAATACTCTAAAAAATAGATATATATATATTTATTTGGGAAGATTGCTGGGCTAACGTGAGCTCAGGTGGCCCCTCACCCACCTGCCTTCTCCAGGGACAATTAAAGGGCTACCTGGAGGATGGCTGCATCTGAGACAGCTGGGGCTGCCAGGGAGGAGAGGTGATTAATTGCCACAGGCCTTCGGGCCCTCGCACAGGGCTGCGTTTCACTAATGATTCCCTTATGAGCTGGCGGCGGGCGCTGCCACCGACGGGGCTCTACGGAGTCAGCACAAAACTTTACTCGGCTGCTCAGGGTGCTCCGAGCAAAGGGCCTCCAATGAGGCAGTCTCTGTCGAGGACGATTTATGGGACACCTGCCTGGAGGCAGGGGGCTGGCTGAGATGACCTCTGGAGTGCCCTCCAGGGGGTGGTTTGCTCTGATTCTGTCAGCTGGGCTAGCTCCAGAAGAGCATCCTGGCTGGCTTGGTAGGTGGGAGATGGGTGCATAGACTGACTCTGAAGTTTTCTTGGAAGAGACAAAAACGGTCATCAGCTAAGCTGAGAGGCTGTTGACATGAGGGTAGGGTGCCATTTCTGTAGAGGGAATTAAGTCAGTGTCCGGAGAAGGGAGTGTCTGTTGATGGAAAGTTTATCAGATCCCCATGGGCAGATGCCCAGGTCTGGTTGGCTCAGAAAGGAGGACAGAGGACTTGACGGCTGAGGATCACCATCCAGTGACCTTGCTGAAACTCGAAACTGGCCAGAGATAGAGTCTTTCCACCATGGAAATGGGCAAACGCTTTAAATCGGGGCTCCCTCTCCACTAGCCAGTTTGCAAACATTTTAGCAATGGTGGCTGACTCAGGACGACATGTGGGAAATTTCACTTCCCACGAGTAGCTGGGTTGTTGCTATGTTTACTCGCTTATATGGGCATAGAACATAGATTTTTTTCTAAAAAAAAATTATATTTATTTAAGTATTATATAAGTTACAGGTGTACAATAAGTTACAGGTGTCACAATTTTTTTTTTTTGGCCTCGCTGTTCATTGGGAGCTCAGAATCTTAACCACTGGACCACCAGGGAAGTCCCAGTGAGTCATAATAAAGGCTACACTCTGTTACTAGTTCTTATAAAATATTAGCTATATTCTCTGTGTTGTACAATATATGCATGCATGCTCTGTCACTCAGTCATGTCTGACTCCTTGCGACCCCATGGACTGGAGCCCGCCAGACTCCTCTGTCCATGGAATTTTCCAGGCAAGAATACTGTAGTGGGTTGCCATTTTCTTCTCCAGGGGATCTTCCCGACCCAAGGATTGAACCTGAATCTTTTATGTGTCTTGCAGATATGTGGCAGGCAGATTCTTTACTACTGCGACCACCTGGAAACCCCCATGTATAATATATCCTTGTGGCTTTTATCTTTTTAAGATTTTTGGGGGGATGTGGACCATTTATAGTCTTTGCAATATTGCTTTTGCTTTATGTTTTGATTTTTTGGCAGTGAGGCACGTGGGATTAGCGCCCTGATCAGGGATTGCGCCTGCACCCCCTGAACTGGAAGGTGAAGCCTCCACCGCCGGATCACCAGGGAAGCCCCTCTCTGTAGCTTATTTTATACATAATAGTTTGTACTGCTTAATCCCCTACTTCTGGACTCCTCTCCCCCTACCTTCTCCCCAGATAACCGCTAGTTTGTTCTATCTGTGAGTCGGCTTCTTTGTTATATTCGCTAGTCTGTTGTACTTTTTAGACTCTGCGTGTTAGTGAGCTCATCTAGAATTTGTCTTTCTCTGGCTTATTTCACTCAGCATCACGCCCTCGCAGTTCCGTCCATGTTGCTGTAAAGGGCACAATTCCATTCCTTTTTATGGCTGAGCAGTAGAGCAAGTATCTTTCACACAGAAAATCTCTGTGAAGCCCCATTTGGTGCAAAGCAAAGGCGGGGGGAGGACTAGATTTAGCACCACTTAATGCAATGATTCCAGCCATGTCTTTTGGTAATTTTCTGCCTGTTCTGAAAAAAGAATTTGGGCCTCTGACTTTTTAGTCTTTTCCCCGCCCAGCCGGCTCCTCTCCCAGGTGGTACTTGTGTGAGCAGCACGGGCAGGTGGCTTCAGGGCCTGCATCTCTCTGGAGGAGTCCCGTGACTGCTGGCTCTCCCTCACCTGCCTGGCATTTTAAAGTGTTATAACTAGAGATCTGGTCAGTCTCCCTGACAGTCTCATCTTGGACAGGTCGAACCTGCCTCCCACCCACGACCTTCTGGCCTAAGCAGGGCTCTCATCTGTCATCTGTTCTGGCACCTCCTTGGGTCTCCTGGACAAGGGAAGCTCCTGGTGCAGCCACACGGGGAGGGAATGGAATGGGAGGCAGCTCCGGGTAGTTGAGGTCCGGTGCCTGATCACATACCACCTCCCCATTGTTGGGGCCCCCTCCAGGCTGGTGCAGAGGCAAGGGATGAATTTCCAGGATCCTAAGGAGAGCTGGGGGCTTCCCAAGTGACTCAGTGGTAAAGAATCTGCCTGCAACGTAGGAGGTGCAGGTAAGATCCCTGGGTCGGGAAGATCCCCTAGAGAAGGCAATGGCAACCCACTCCAGTATCCGTGCCTGGAAAATTCCAAGGACAGAGGAGCCTGGCGGGCTACAGTCCATGGGGCTGCAAAGAGTCAGACACGACTCAGCCGCTGAAATGCAGCCGCAAGGGGAGCCAGGGCAGACGCGCTTCTTCCTTTGGCTCCTGCCATTCCTGTTCCTCTCCAGGCCAAAGTATGGAGCAGAGGAAGAAGGCCCTGCATCTGACTGCTCTCCTCCCCACTCCGTCTCTGCCGTCTTCCTCCTCCCATACCTGCCCAAGCCAATGCCTCTATCTCAGTGTTCTTGAAATGAAGTAGGTGGATCATGACCAGCATCCATCAAAAAGACAAAAGCAAAGCCAGAATTTTAAAAGTGAGCAAATACCACATATGACAAGGCTAAGAATTGTTCCTTGAAACTTGTTTCGATTATATGTACATGTGTGTGCACACACGGGAGTTCTGGTTAAAAGGTAAAATGAAAAGATGCTCCTCATTGCTGATTATTAGAAAAATACAAATCAAAACAACAATGAGGTGTCACCTCACACCAGAATGACCACCATCAAAGTCTACAGATAATAAATGGGAGAGAGGACATAGAGAAAAAAGAACCCTCCTACACTGAATTCCGGGAGATGGTGATGAACTGGGAGGCCTGGCGTGCTGCGATTCATGGGGTCGCAAAGAGTCGGACACGACTGAGCGACTGAACTGAACTGAACACTGTTACTGGAAATGTAAATTGGTCCAGCCACTATGGAAAACAGTATGGAGACTCCTAAAAAACTAAAATAGAGTTGCCATGTGATTCAGAATCTCACTCCTGGGCAAATAACTGGAGAAAACTCTAATTGGAAACAATACATGTACCCCAATATTCACAGCAGCACTATTTACAATAGCTAAGATATGAAAGCAACCTAAGCGTCTGTCAATAGATGATTGGATAAGGAAGATATGGCAGATATGAACAATGGACTATTACTCATCCATTGAAAAGAGTGAAATAATGCCATCTGGAGCAACATGGATGAACCTACAGACTGTCATACTAAGTGAAGTCAGACAGACAAAGACAAATCTCATGATACTGCTTATATATGGACTCTAAAAAATTGATGCAAATGAACTTCTTTATGAAACAGAACTAGACTCACAGATACAAAGAACAAACTTATGCTTATCAAAGCGGAAAGTGGGAGGGAGGAATAAATTAGGAGCTTGGCATTAACATGTACATACTTCTATATAGAAAATAGAATAGATAAAAAAACAAGGACCAGAAATGGAAACCCACTCTAGTATTCATATCTGGAAAACCCCATGGATAGAGGAGCCTGGCGGGCTATAGTCCACAGGCTCACAAAGAGTCGGACACGACTGAGCGACCAACATAGCAATATATAACGCAGGGAACTAAGCTCATCTACATAGTACAGGGAACTAAGCTCATCTATATAGTACAGGGGACTAAACTCATCTACATAGTACAGGGAACTAAACTCAATATTTTGTAATAACCTATACCAGAAAAGAACTTGAGAAAGAATATATATATGTATATGTGTGCTGAGATACTTCAGTCCTGTCTGACTCTTTGTGACCCTATGGACTGTACTCCACCAGGCTCCTCTGTCCATGGAATTCTCCAGGCAAGAATACTAGAGTGGGTTGACCATGCCCTTCTCCAGGGGTCTTCCCAACCCAGGGTTCAAACCCACATCTCTCATGTCTCCTGCATTGGCAGGCTGGTTCTCTATCATTAGTGCCACTTGGGAAGCCCATATACATATATATTAATATATGCATTATTTTTATATGATTTATGTTATATAAATTATATATTATATAACATACATTATACATTTATGTATTAATGTGTGTGTGCATATTAACATGTAAGCTGAATCATTTTGCTGTACACCAGAAACTAACACGACACTGTAAATCAACTCTGCTGCTGCTGCTAAGTCGCTTCAGTCGTGTCCAACTCTGTGCGACCCCATAGACGGCAGCCCACCAGGCTCCTCTGTCCCTGGGATTCTCCAGGCAAGAACACTGGAGTGGGTTGCCATTTCCTTCTCCAGTGCATGAAAGTGAAAAGTGTCGTGTCCGACTCAGGGACCCCACCGACTGCAGCCTACCAGGCTCCTCCATCCATGGGATTGTCCAGGCAAGAGTACTGGAGTGGGGTGCCATTGCCTTCTCCGGACACTTCAGCTGTCACATGCTAATTGTTGAAGAGGCTGCTTTGCTTTGACTCGCACCCACTGGGTCCTCCTCTAGGTTAGCCCGCCACCAACCCACACATGAGCTACACACATGCCAGAAAATATCGGAGCCAACCTGATCCACTGCTGAGAAGCCTCCGTCATACATCCTGGTTTCGGATGCCTAATGAGTCACGCATGACTTTGAGGAGCAAGTCCACGTGAGATTATAAGAAAGACAAACCAGGACTTCCCTGGTGGCTCAGTGGTAAAGAATCTGCCTGCCGATGAAGGAGACATGGGTTCAATCCCTGGTCTGGGAAGATCCCATATGTCACGGAGCAACTAAGCCCAGTGAGCCACAACTATTGAGCTGTGGCAATATTAGTATACTGTGTATACTAATTAGTACACGTACACTAATTCCTGCTGTGGAGCCCGGGAACTGCAACTACTGAGCCCCCAGGCCTAGAGCCTGTGCTCTGCCATGACAGGCCACTGCAATAGGAAGCCCTTGCACCTCCGCTAGAGAGGAGCCCCCTCGCCGCAGCGAGAAAACGCCTGCCAGCAACAAAGACCCAGCACAGCTAAACACAAACACACGACATTTTAACCTAAAAAACTTAAAATGCACAGTGTGATACACCAGAGTATTGCATGCTCATTCACTAGGTCTTTACACACATCCTGTTAGTGCTAGTAAAAGTGAGATACATACCCATCAGTATATTTTATGCCCTTCTGTTCAAGAATGCACACAATGATAATATCATTCCCTGTTTAATTTTGTATACTGGTCTGAGGGAAAAATAAACAAGGCTATATATTTTTTGGAATAATAGGTCTTTAAATTCTAACAAATTCCAAGGGATAAAATCAGTCAGATATATCTTAAATGTTAACTGCCATTTCCCTGTATTCTTCTGCTAACAGAGTTAGAAACCACCCCCGTAGTGTATCTGATATCTGTCAAGATGTATATAGGCTTCCCTGATAGCTCAGTTGGTAAAGAATCTGCCTGCAATGCAGGAGACCCCAGTTCGCTTCCTGGATCAGTAAGATCCACTGGAGAAGGGACAGGCTACTCATTCCAGTATTCTTGGGCTTCCCTTATGGCTCCGTAGGTAAAGAATCTGCCTGCCATGCAGGAGACCTAGGGAAGATCCCCTGGAGAAGGGAATGGCTACCCACTGCAGTATTCTGGCCTGGAGAATTCCACGGTCTGTATAGTCCATGGGGTCACAAAGGGTCAGACACGACTGGGCGACTTTCACCTTCTTTCAATATATACTAATTCTTGCTTTCTTTACAGCCTACTGTTACCAAAACTTCATTTTGAACCAAGAGAATTTTCCCAAGGTCCCATCGTAAACACTGTTTTCCCATGGCTGACATACAGAGCAAACTTTGTAACCTGGCACTCACATCTTACATAAGCTGAGCCTATGAGACGCTCCCAAACTTACCTATGCATTCGTACAATCATTCCATTAGAAAGTACCAGCATACGTGCTAAGACCTTAGCAAGTCAAAGCCTTTCTCCTCGTAGAATTTACATTCCAATAAAGTTGAGAAAAAAGCAAACAAACAATTACAGACTGTAAGAGGTGATATGAAGGAAATGTGCAGAGTGAGGGGATTGATGGGGGGTGACTTTAAGGGGAGGTGTCAGGGAAGGCCCCAGAGAAGGAGGCACTGGATCTGTGAGTCAGGTACGAGAGGGCCAAGTAAAAGCTAAGAGGACAGAGAGTGCAAGGCTTGGTGGTGGGGAGTACCTGGCCTATTGACAGATCAGCTGAGCAGGTGGGGAGCACCTTGAGAAGAGATGGAAGTGGTCAGTGGAAGCCGGTTCACCCGGGGCCTGAGGACCGCAGTGAGAAATCCACTTTATGTGAAGAGCATCTGAAGTCAAGGACCACTCCTTTGTCCTTATTCGAGTGTGTGCTGTGCTGTGCTTAGTCGCTCAGTTGTGTCCAACTTTTTGCAACTCCACGGACTGTAGCCCACCAGGCCCCTCTGTCCATGGGGATTCTCCAGGCAAGAATACTGAAGTGGGTTGACCATGCCCTCCTCCAGGGGATCTTCCCAATCCAGGGATTGAAGCCAGGCCTCCCACATTGCAGACAGAATTACCATGTGAGTCACCAAGGAAGCCCAAGAATCCTGGGGTGGGTAGCCTATTCCTTCTCCAGGGGAACTTCCTGATCCAGGAATCGAACTGGGGTCTCCTGCATTGCAGGCGGATTCTTTACCATCTAAGCTACTAGGGAAGCCAGTCTTTACTCATAGCTGCCCCCAAATAGGGGGAAACTCTCATATTCCTCACCTACTAAATGGATAAATAAATAAAGCCATGCTACTCAGCAATAAGAGGGAACGAACAGCTAATGCACGCCACAAGGCAGATGCAATTCCAATGCATTATGCCAAGTGTATCTGTTATCTATGTGCGTGCGTGCATGTGCAGTTGTGTCCAACTCTTTGTGACTCCATGGATCGTAGCCCACCAGGCTTCTCTGTCCGTGAGATTTCCCAGGCAAGAATACTGAAGTGGGTTGCCACTTCCTCCTCCAGGGGATCTTTCCTGATCCAGGGATCGAACCTGAGCCTCCTGCATCTCCTGCCTTGGCAGACAGATTCTTTACCACTGAGCCACCTGGGAAACCCCATCTGTTATCTATGCTGTGTAACAAATCATCCCCAAACTCAGAAAAGGTAAAAAAAATATAATCTTACCATGTGTCAGAAAGGAAAATTGGAAATATCAAAGGAGAGGGACAATAGCCCATCATAAAAGTTGCAGTTATATTGTTTCACTTCTAGAGAGAAAGTGAATGCTGCCTCGTTCCTCACAAATGAGCCTCAGCCGTGGAGGTCTGCAATGTGGTAGAGATAGAATCGTGCAATTCACAGTTCTTATTAGTCACATTCTTGCTATTGCTGTTCAGTCACTCAGTTGTGCCTGACTCTTTGAGGCCCCATGGACTATAGCCCACCAGGCTCCTCTGTCCATGGGATTTCTCATGCAAGAATACTGGACTGGGTTGCCATTTCATTCTCCAGGGGATCTTCCTGACCCAGGAATCGAACCCGCATCTCTTTCAGCTCCTACATTGTCAGGTGGATTCTTTACCAGTAGTGCCACCTGGGAAGTCTTAGTCACATTACTGGAAGCAAAATGTACTATTTTGTTGGGTCATCTGGGAAAAGAGAACATCCCATGACATGACACAGTCTTGATACGCATGAGATGGCGCGTGGCTGATATAATCCTTGGCTGTGAGTACAGAGCCACAGAGCCCAGTGCTGGTTCCCTGCTGACACCTGGGACCCCAGACCCTCGATGCTTCGGAGCTTCGGTTTCCTTCACCTGCATTAGTTGTGCTTGGGAATCCATCTCTAAGGCTCCTTCCTTCTGTGAATTATTAGCCGTCATTCTGTGACTTGACCACATGCTGCTTCTTGTGTGATGCTCTTTCCTGCCTTCCCAGGTAGGGCTGGGGGCTCCTGCATCCCTCTAGCACATCCATGAGACTTCCTGGGGCCATTTGGGTACCACCTGCACGAATCCTGCTATATCTGCTGGCCACCTGCTCTGCCTGTTTAATCTCTTCTGTCAAATGAACTCACTTTTAAAAAACTTAAATTTGAGCACGTTTATTTTAAAAGTAAACTTTATGTCACAATAGCAAGTGGAAGAAAATCGGCAAGACTAGTCAATTTGAAGCCAACTATAAAATGAATACAATGAAGGCAGAGGGATGGTGCCAATTACAGCTGGAAACCTGGGTTTAAGTCCCTTTCTGTTTTTAAGATGGGGGCTCTATGTCTTTTCAATTTTTTAAGTGATTGAAGAGCGGCAATAAAGACCTATTAGCACCAAACTGAGGCATTCTCCCTGCTTTAACTAAAGGCTTAAAAGATAACTGAAAAGTGAATAACTTTGTCCCTTGGTGATTTGGGGTTATTTAATGCCATGTCTATGTACCGTCCAATACCACTTCCCAGTACACACTGATGCGCCCTCTATAGGGCTTTCCCGGGCGGCTCGGTGGTAAAGCATCTGCCTGCCAGTGTAGGAGACGCAGGTTCGACCCCTGGGTTGGGAAGATCCCCTGGAGGAGGAAATGGCAACCCACCCCAGTATTCTTGCCTGGAGAATTCCATGGACAGAGGAACCTGGCCGGCTACAGTCCATGGGATCACAAAGAGTCAGACATGACTTAGGGACTGAGCCGTGGAAACACACACATGTCCTCCATATTCGGGGAAGTGTGGAAATTGTTATGCATTATAATATTTCAAAGTTGTTGATCTTGACTGATCTCCTGAAGAACAGGTGGGTTCTGGTTTATCCATCTCTGCATCCTTAGCAGACATCCCGTTACCTCCTTCAGAGGACTTGGGACACCCGGCACAGGTCAAGCCATCAGAGGGCGTGAGAATGAGATAAGGAGATGAGCGAAGCTGCCATCATCAGTGAGGGTGGGATTTGAGTTCCACAAGAGCTCTGCCTGAAGTTCTAAAGAGGGGAAATTAGACTCCAAAGGAGGATTTGGCCCAAGTTCAGGTACTGTTTTGAGGTGATTTTCAGAGCTATGTTAAATCTCCACGTGGGTTCAAGGCTGCAAAACAGCAGCTACCCAGAACTAACACTTACAAGCAGTGAAGGGACTTCCCTGGCGGTCCCGAGGTTAAAACCCCACGCTCCCAACACAGGGGGCCTGTCAGGGAACTAGATCCCATGCACAGCAACTGAGAGTGCACGTGCTGCAAGGAAGATCAAAGGCCCTGCATACTGTACCCGAGACCGAGAATGGCCCAAAAAAAAAAAAAATCCATCTGGCCTATATAATAATTCCCTAAAAATTGAATTTAAAAAATCAAGAATAAACAAAAAGCAGTGAAAATTTTGGAGTGAATTTTTTTTTTTTTAATGAAAAGACATGGAGTTTAGGGTTTTCAATTTTTTTTTTTCCTTGAAAAATGAAAGCATCCCCTATAGTGTGCCAACACAGGTAGAAGGTACCTTAAAAGACTGGAAGGGTCACAGACACGTTGTTTATCTGTGCTCAGAGCAATACTTCACCACAGTCAAGAAATGGAAACTCCAATGACCACCAACTGATGAACAGGCAAACAAAATGTGGCTGGAATATTATGCAGTCATGAAAAGGAATGAAGCACAGAAACATTCTACAACATGGCCAAGCTTTGAAAACATTGTGTTAAATGAAAGAAGTCAGATAGAAAAGGTCACATATTATATGATCTGGTTTACATGAAATGTCCAGAAGACAGCAGATGAGTGGTTGCCAGGGGCTGGGAGGATAAGATAGGATGGGAGGCTGTTGAAGTTTCCTTTTGAGATGATGAAAATGTTCTAGAATTGATGCAGTATGTGAGTGCCATCACAATAAAGATGTTACCAAAAAGGCTTGGAGGAGCACAGCTTTGTAAACCAGCTGGGAGGGTAATGGGTAATGAGTTTGTTTACAGCTGTGATCCTCAGGCCTGACTGCCCACGAGAACCACCAGGGGAGTGTCAGGAACCAATGCCAGCCCCACCTGGACCGCTCCCATCAGAAGCTCCTGGGGGGTGCGACTGGCCTTTACAGTTCTTAAATCTCCCCAGGCGATTCTGAGAGGTAGGGAATACTGGCTCAGGGAACTGGCAGATGCAGGTGCAGACTCGACCCAGAAGCGCGTCCTTGCTCATGAGACTGGCCCACTTTGCTCTGTCCCCATCAGAGCCCCCTCTTCTCCATTTTGTGACCTTTGAAAATAAGTCAGCTGCCCGAGAAGCTATGTGCTCAACCTTCATTATTCATTAGGGAAACACAAATCAAATCACAATGAGATACCACTTCACACCCATGAGGATGGCTATTATTGAAAGATGCAAAAGTGTTGGTGAGGATGTAGAGAAACTGGAACCCTTGTGCAATGCTGGCAGGAATGGAAAATGGTGCAGTCATTAAGGAAAACAGTATGGAGATGCCTCAAAAAGTTAAACTTAGGGACTTCCCTGGTGGTACAGTGGTTAAGAATAGGCCTGCCAATGCAGGGAACATGTGTTCAATCCCTAGCCCAGGAAGATCCCACATGCTTCAACACACTGCAACAAAGAGTAGTTCCCACTCTCTGCAACTAGAGAAAGCTCGCATGCAGCAACAAAGACCCAGCGCAGCCAAAAATAAATTAAAAATTTTTTAAAGTTAAACTTAGATTCTTTTGTAACCTTGCAATTGCACTCTTAGGTATATATCCAAAAGAACTGAAAGCAGTTAAACAAGCTTACACAGGTTCATAGAAGCATTATTCACAATAGCCAAGAGGTAGAAACAACCCAATTAATCATTGCCAAATAATTAAACAAAACGCAGCATATACTCATAAAGGAATATGATTCAGCCTTAAAAAGGAATGAGATTCTGACACATGCTACCACATGGATAAACCTTGAGAACATTATGCTAAGTAAAATAAGCCAGACATAAAAGGACAAATATTGCATGATTCCACCTAACTGAGATACTTAGAAGCAGCAATTTCACAGAGATGAAATGTAGAGTAGGTTACCAGAGGCCGAGGGAAGTGGGGAGTTATTTTTGATACAGTGGGTACAGAATTTCTGTTTGGGATGATTTAAGAGTTCTTGAGATGGATAGTTTGATGGTTGCACAAAACTGTGAATGTACATCATGCCACTGAATTGCATAACAGTTAAAATGATAGCATCTGGACTTTCCTGGTGGTACAGAGAGTAAGAATCCGCTTGCCAATCCAAGGGACCCATGTCTGGGAAGATCCCTGGTCCCAAAAGATTCCATATGCCACAGAGCAACTAAGCCTGTGTGCCGCACTGCTGAGCCCGAGCGCTGCAACTACTGAAGCCTGTGTGCCTGGAGCCCGTGCTCCACAACCAGAGAAACCACCGCAATGAGGCCCCGAGCACCGCAACGAAGAGTAGCCCCTGCTCATCGTAACCAGAAAAAGCCTGCACATGACAACAAAGACCCAGCACAACCAAAAAAAAAAATCATTTAAATTTTTAAAAAAGAAGAAGCAGTGGAGGGGGATCTTTCCTGCTGATCCAGTGGCTAAGACTCTGTGCTCCCACTGCATGTGGTCTGGGTTTGATCCCTGGTCAGGGAACTAGATTCCATATGCCACAACTAAAGAGTTTGCATGCTGCACACCAGTGCATGCTAAATTAGACCCAGTGCAGCTAAGTTAAAAAGAAGAAGCAGTGGAGGGGTAGGGCATGCACCACCCTGGGTTCAGACCCTACGATGGTGGGCTGCCAGCCTCATCTCTTTGCACCTTGGTTCCCTCACCCACAAAAGCAGGATAACCACAGGGCTACCTGTTTGGGGTGTGGTGCAGACTGAATGAAATAATAGGCAAAACACTCAGCTCAGAAGCTGGTATACAGTAAGTGCTCAGTAATGGCTATGGGTATCACCACCACCATTAGCAGCATCATTATCCAGACCCACACTGATATGTCTGCCTTGACTCTGACGTCCATTCAAAAGGCAGAGTGTTTGGGGGTGATGAAAACGTTCTGGCATTAGACAGTGGTGATGGCTGCACAACCTCCGTAAAGCGGTGCATTTATGGAATGTAAATTGGATGTAGACAAAACAGCTGTGCTGTACTCAGCCGTGTCCAACTCTTTTGCAAGCCCATGGACTGTAGCCCGCCACGTTTCTCTGCCCATGGGCTTTCCCAGGCAAGAATACTGGAGTGGGCTGCCATTTCCTCCTCCAGGGGATCTTCCCAACCAAGGGATCCAACCCGCATCTCCTGCATTGGCAGGCAGATTTTTTACCACTAGCGCCACCTGGGAAACCCATAGAAACTATAATCACATAGTAATGTAGACACAAGTAAGAATTGCATAGTAGGAAATACGTATTTGCTAAGAGGCAAAGTCAGGACCACACGGCGGAGAGATACTTGAGCTGCTGTTTGAGAAGAACCTCAGTTCCTGGCATCAGTGACCAGCTGGGGCTGGGTCTTGGGACCTCAGTCCCCTCTGTTCTCTCTGGAGCTGCCCCGCCATTCTTGGGGGCTTGTCTGGCTCCCGAGAGGCACACAGAGGAGGCAGGCAGGAGTCTAGGCCTCCGGGAACAAAGCCAAGATAGACCACCTGGGGAATGAGTGCTGAAAGGGTCAAGCTCACTGACATTCCAGATCTACAGTCTGTGCCCCTTCCCACGTCACACCTACCGCCTGTAGCGTTCCCTCTGCCTCCTCCTGGGAAGATGTCTTCTCCTTGGATGTCAAGACAAACCTGCAGGCAGAAGAGGGGGAGGAAGATGGTGATGACCAGCTCTCCCAGCCCCGGTTTCCCCGTTACTGACTAGACGCTAACAACGCTGGCTTGAGAGCCCATCGGGATGGGGAGGGGTGGTGCAGATCCCTGGGAGAGGGTTGCAGGCCCAGGTAAATGGTCAGAAAGAGCACCTGCCTCGTGACGTTGAGCAGCAGCACCTGCTTGGGCAGCGGGCAGTCCCACACCTTCCATGTACTAGGCAGGTAATTTCTACCCGGAAGACTCAGCAACCCCAGCCTGGGATCTGCGAGCCCAGCTGGAGCGAGGATGTGGAAGCAAGCACTTGGCAGGGTGTGGGAAGAGTTCCAGCTAAGTCGCTTCAGTCATGCCCGACTCTGTGCGACCCCGTGGACTGTAGCCCGCCAGGCTGCTCTGTCCATAGGACTCTCCAGACAAGAATAGTGGAGTGGGTTGCCATTTCCTCCTCCAGAGGATCTTCCCAACCCAGGGACTGAACCCGTGTCTCTTCTGCCTCCTGCAGTGGCAGGCAGGTTCTTTACCGCTAACGCCTCCTGGGAAGTCCTCATGGTGCTGGAAGTAGAGGGTGGAGTCTCAGGTTTCTCAAAACTCAGACCCTGGAATTCTCTGAACTGACTTAACAGTTTCCCTCTGGGGCAGGAAAGACAATCCCGCCACCCCCCCCACCCCAATCCCATGACTGTGTGATAAGGTGGAAGCCTAGCAACACCCACCCTGAATCCACCAGGGGAACATTGGTTGGAAAACGTGCAAACTAGAGTCACAAAGCAAATGTGTGGGATCTCAGGAGAGAGGAAGAGAAGAGCCTGCTCACTCTGGAGGTTCAAAAAGATGAATGAGGGAAAATCACCCCAAACAATGTGAAGTTCAATGTTCTTATGATTATTTAGGAAGGGTATTATAGTATGCTTTAAATATGCACTGTTCATTGTATGCACATCCCAAAGCATTTGAACTTTAAGAGGTGAGCTATTGTAAGTCCCCTGACCTTTGTAGTTTATCTATCCGGTCTCACCCTTTCAGAAGCAGGGTGAAAGGAGCTATATCTGAAGGCTGAGACTTATGGTGATGGGTTGGAGGTCAAACAGCCAGCTGGTGGCTGGGCTTCTGATTCCAGCCCCTATGAAGTTTCCACAAATATTTATGAGCCTTTCGATGGCCAGATGGTGGGGGAAAGGTTGAGAAAAGTTATAGGGAGTCTTTGCATTTAGGATTTGCTAGCAACTTGCTGTGTAACTGAGGTGGCTTTTCTTTGGGCCTCCGTTTCCTCATCTGTAAAATGGGGCCAGAAAAAGCAGCCTCCAAGACCTCTTTTTGCTCGAAGAGTGCAGCGAAAATTTGTGAATAGTTTTGCTAATTTCTAAAGCAATGTAGGGACTTCCCTGGAGGTCCAGTGGTTGGGACTCTACACTTCCGCTGCAGGGGGCCTGGGTTCAACCCCTGGTGGGGAATGAAGATTTCACCTGTAGCTCTGCCAAAAAATAAAAATAGCAATATCTCAATTTAAAAAAGAGGCAATGTAGCCTCTCCTCACCTAAATATTATTAAAAAAAAAAGACCCCATCTGTTTCTAAGTGGCACTTTTCCCCCAAAATGTAACTTTGATTCTGCTCTATCTGAAATCAGCTTCCTATCTCTTATGCAGGACCTCAAAGTCATGGAATTTCTAATTCCAATGTCTTGGCTATTTAGGTGTTAGAGAATTATACAATATTTCCATGACTCAAATCAGGCTTTTGGCTTTAAGACTAAAAGATCTGAGTATCTGGGTTTTTGTTTTTTTAAAGAAAAATGACAGATATCAGCCCTTAGAAAAATCAGCTCACTTGGAGACCTCCGTGGCGTTATTGCCTCCTTTAATATTGCTGACAGTCTCTTGCAAATGTATCACAAGTTGGCATTTATTAGTGCGAGGCACAAGTAAGGGGCATGTTATTTGATTTGAATAACAGCTTGGAGCTACAGTTTGAGTCCAGAAATATATTAGTCAGAAACAATCTCATTTAATAACACAGAAACTAATAAAAGAAAAGTATTCCAACTGATTCAGAATTGAATTTATGAATATTGCTTTAGCAGGATTAATGATCAAAACCCCAACCTGTTTGTCACGTTATAACTGACTTTTCCATTTAAATGCAAAACCAGAAGTCAATGAGTCCAAAGGATTGTATATTGCTTTGAAGAAAACCAGTTCATTTTACATGTAAGCTTCCAAATTGGCAATAAACTTTAATTACAGGGTCAGATAATCAAATTATAATCAAATAGCCTCACATAAAAATCTATGTTTGAAATTAATGAGATACAAGGCTGCCACTCGGTACCAATACACCTCTATAGCTTACTGGCAGACATTTCATTTTCATTTAAAAGTCACCTTAAGGACTTTCTCCTCAATTTTCACTGTGTAGCTTAATTTGATTTAGAAAACATTTCATTCTTAGACCATACAGTCCTTTGGATTTTCAGACTCATCTCTGCCTTTCCCTCCTCCTCTCAACCTCAGGGGAGGTCTGTTTTATAATTGACAATGGAATTTTCAAATGGGCACTGTTGGAAAAATTTCCAGCTGCAGGGTGAGTACGCATCTATCTGTGTTGAGAAGAACCTTGCCCCCGTGTCAGGTGGCATCTGGCGAAGGTAGCATCCAAACCGTGGGATGGGGTCACCTGGGAAATTTTGCCAGAGAAGGGAAAAAATGCACTTGCCTTAGAAATACTTAAATTGTTTTGAAATCAACCAACCTATTGGCAAGCGAATGGCATTAACACTTATACCTGCCTCCTTATCTCATTAGCTTACAAACAAGAATGTGGAGTTGTATTTTGAAACCTCTGTATTTTATCTTTAAAAGTCAGCAATGTCTTTGTCTTCATCAGTAATACTTCTTTTGGGTCAGAATGATGAAGAGCCAGCTTCTGGGGCTTCCTCTTACTGACAGGTAGGAGAGCTGGGACCAGGAAAAAAGAGTAACGGACTGACAGGCACAGGGAGAGATGCAGAGGGACAGCTTTCTATCACTGACACGCTTTCGCTTTCTAAAAATTAGACTTTTGAGTCTTTCCATATTATGCAATAAATGAGGTGCATAGCACCTGACCAGGTTGCCAGCTTTTTAAAAAAATCAATTTTTAGCATCTTTCACTTTTCACTTTCATGCATTGGAGAAGGAAATGGCAACCCACTCCAGTGTTCTTGCCTGGAGAATCCCAGGGACGGGGGTGCCTGGTGTGCTGCCATCTATGGGGTTGCACAGAGTCGGACACGACTGAAGCAACTTAGCAGCAGCATATCCCAATTATTGCTTGGGACATATTTCTAAAAATATTCATTCATGAAATTCAAATTNCACTCCAGTGTTCTTGCCTGGAGAATCCCAGGGACGGGGGTGCCTGGTGTGCTGCCATCTATGGGGTTGCACAGAGTCGGACACGACTGAAGCAACTTAGCAGCAGCATATCCCAATTATTGCTTGGGACATATTTCTAAAAATATTCATTCATGAAATTCAAATTTAACTGGACATCTCGTGTTTTTGAGAATGCTGGGGATCCTAATCTGTAATAATAATGATAACAAAGTTTCAGTTTAGTTCAGTTCAGTCACTCAGTCGTGTCCAACCCTCTGCGACCCCATGAATCGCAGCATGCCAGGCCTCCCTGTCAATCACCACCTCCCAGAGTTCAAACTCAGGTCCATTGAGTCGGTGATGCCATCCAGCCATCTCATCCTCTGTTGTCCCCTTCTCCTCCTGCCTCCAATCCCTCCCAGCTAGGTGGTCTGGTATTCCCATCTCTTTCAGAATTTTGTGATCCACACAGTCAAAGGCTTTGGCATAGTCAATAAAGCAGAAATAGATGTCTTTCTGGAACTCTCTTGCTTTTTCCATGATCCAGTGGATGTTGGCAATTTGATCTCTGGTTCCTCTGCCTTTTCTAAAACTGAAATCAGATTGCTTATATTCTTTACAGCCAAAGATGGAGAAGCTCTATGCAGTCAGCAAAAACAAGACCGGGAGCTGACTGTGGCTCAGATCATGAGCTCCTTATTGCCAAATTCAGACTTAATTTGAAGAAAGTAGGGAAAACCACTAGACCATTCAGGTATGACCTAAATCAAATCCCTTATGATTATACTGTGGAAGTGAGAAATAGATTTAAGGGACTAGATCTGATAGATAGAGTGCCTGATGAACTATGGACTGAGGTTCGTGAAACTGTACAGGAGACAGGGATCAAAACCAACCCCAAGGAAAAGAAATGCAGAAAAACAAAATGGCTGTCTGGGGGAGGCCTTACAAATAGCTGTGAAAAGAAGAGAAGCGAGAAGCAAAGGAGAAAAGAAAAGATATAAGCATCTGAATGCAGAGTTCCAAAGAATACCAAGGAGAGATAAAAAAGCCTTCCTCAGCGATCAATGCAAAGAAATAGAGGAAAACAACAGAATGGGAAAGACTAGAGATCTCTTCAAGAAAATCAGAGATACCAAAGGAAGATTTCATGCAAAGATGGGCTCGATAAAGGACAGAAGTGGTATGGACCTAACAGAAGCAGAAGATATTAAGAAGAGGTGGCAAGAATACACAGAAGAACTGTACAAGAAAGATCTTCACGACCCAGATAATCACGATGGTGTGATCACTCACCTAGAGCCAGACATCCTGGAATGTGAAGTCAAGTGGGCCTTAGAAAGCATCACTATGAACAAAGCTAGTGGAGGTGATGGAATTCCAGTTGAGCTATTTCAAATCCTGAAAGATGATGCTGTGAAAGTGCTGCACTCAATATGCCAGCAAATTTGGAAAACTCAGCAGTGGCCACAGGACTGGAAAATATCAGTTTTCATTCCAATCCCAAAGAAAGGCAATGCCAAAGAATGCTCAAACTACCACATAATAAAGTATGGTATCTTCTAAAACATTAAAAGGGTTTCATGGGGACTCCCTGAATATTTTGCAAACTTGCCTGATTAACCAATCACATGGATCAGCTGGGAGTTTTTTAAAACTACAGTTGCCCAGGGCCATCCTAGCAATGCCGATTCACTAGCTCCAGGGTTTGGCCTGGGAGTCTGTATTTTGACAAGTTTCCCAGGTAATTCTTGGCATCAGACAAGTTTGGAAAACACTGCAAATATCTCTTTGTCACCACATCCCTGAGAAGGAGGTAGTGATGGAGTGGGGGAGGTAAGACCAAATGATGCATTTTTCAGCTGGGGAATTCATGGCCCAAAAAGGAAGAGGGAGTGTTCGGCTGTCTTCAGAACCTTGCACCAATTGAAACACCAGCCTCGGAATATTTTATTTCACTGTGGCATAAAGTTAAAGGTTATTTGCCTTAATTACTATCTTTGCTGTTTTGTTTGGCATGCTCAAGGGTCCTACTGTGAGCTGTGTAAGTGTGAAGCATCGATCGAATCTGCCTTGGGTTTTTTATTTATAATAAGGACATCCTCCCACCTCCAGCATCCTCCATGGTGTTACCACTAGGACACAAGAGAGACAGACAGGAACGAAAAGCCTTTGGGAAGCTCCATCCGTCAGGGCTCAGTCCCAACTGTGAGGGGGCAGGGGGAGCATGCCACACAAGCTCTGGGGTGCCGCCCCCACCCACGCCTAGGACCCCTCTAGCTCGTCCTCCACAGCAATCCACAGGGACACCTGGAAGATGCTGCCCCACACTGCAGGGCAGGGAGGAGAACACCATTCCAGTGTGAACCACAGCCTGTGTCTCACCCCGACTCCCTACACATACACATTAAACAGAAACTGCACGGATGACAAGGTGATGAGAATATGCAGTAAAAACCGAGAGGACCACGGGCGTGCCCATGCCGCCCTGCGCTGCTACCTCCAGGGCAGGAACTGTGGGTTTGAAGTCAGTGATTTCTCTCTCCTCCTTCTGTTCACCAGCAAAGGCATGAAACAACACATACGAGGGAAGTCCGGTTTCTCCTGCTCCCGGTTCCCCCTTTCCACCTCCTATTTGAGTGTCTTCTTGCTCCCCAACAACCCGGGCATTCGCATTTTACTTGCATGGTACAAGCAGCCTCTTTTGGTCAGCGTGGACCAACCCCTGGGCCAGCAGTCAGAAAGGGAGAGCTCCCTCCACCCCGTCTCTTGCCGTAACCTTGAACAAGCCTGGTCTCTGCCTCCCCTCTGCTCAGCTTGTGCTTGTCTCTGACATCCTGGACTCTTCTGCCACGTCTTCTCTTTTATTGGTGAGTGATGAGAGTGTCAATTAGGCAGCCTCTAAGATCAAAGAAACACAATTTAATTTCTCCTTTTCACCTGAAACAGGTTATGTCTGCCCCTTCTCATTCCAAAATTAACTCTTAAATGACTGCCGCTGTGCACCTTTATCTTGACAGATCTCCTTTTCACCATCGCTTGATTTGGCTCCGCCCTCTATGAGCCCAACAATTCAAGGGATGATAAGGAATGTTTCACTTGTAAAGAAGATAGTCTGCAAGTCCTCCTGAAGTCACTGACCCAGCAGATTACACCTCATGTGCTCCCGACGGGTGCCAGGATTTTTCTAAAGACCTGATGAATGCAGTTGCCTCTTACTCTGTTCTGAGGAATCCAGAGGAACCCGACTCAACCCAATGAGATGTGCAGGAGAAGGCAAAGCATCCATGCAAACAAACAGGACAGGATACGGAAGAAGAAACAACAAAGTCGGGATGATAATGATCATGGCAAGTGGTGGCGTTTGGGTGATGAAGATGAATAAATTATCGTTTCTTCCTAATCTGAGCCTTTGGTGATGTTCTATTGACTACATATGCACTGGGTCCGAAACAAGGCTTGTGGCGTGTCTCCAAGAGACATCCGAGTCTAAATCACTCACGAGGTAAGGAATTGATCAAAAGCAGTTCTGAGCCACTCTGCTCCCTCTGGTTGTGATGCTCGGCCAAGCACCCCTTAACTCCGAGAAGCACCACTTGGCGTCACAGCGAGTTCTTTCTGCAATGGTGAACACTCAGGGCCCCTAAAGACTTTGGTTCAGATGTGCTGTGAAATTCTGGGAGATGGATGCTGGATGGGTCTCATAGGCCCTCTTTGATCTGGAAGTTCTACAGCTTCAGGTTCATCATAAGGAATATGTGTATAAAGCTTACAGTTGTGAAAACCTAGGAATCTTGTATCGAGTGAATTTTTATGGCTCATTCCTATGAAAGAATACCCTGAAGCCATTCAAAATCATGTAGAAGAGGACTTCCCTGGTCGTCCAGTGGTTAAGGATCCGGCT
Source organism: Cephalophus harveyi (assembly GCA_006410635.1). NCBI lineage: Eukaryota > Metazoa > Chordata > Mammalia > Artiodactyla > Bovidae > Cephalophus > Cephalophus harveyi. The sequence goes on along the minus strand of SJYT01020513.1, from coordinate 51,929 downwards.
GCCAATGCACGAGACAGGGGTTCGATCCCCGGTCTGGGAAGATCCCACATGCTCCAGGGCAACTAAGCCCATGAGCCACAAGTACTGAACCCATGCTCTGCAACAACTGAAGCCACTGCAGGGAGAAGCCCAAGCACCGCAGCTAGAGGGCAGACCCTGTTCACAGTGACTAGAGAAAGCCCGGGCACAGCAAAGAGCCAGGCAGTCAAAATAGATAGATATCACTTAGAAGAGCACGCGCGGACATGGAGCTTCGGGCTAGTGAAGCCAGAGCACAAGCTGTATAAAGACAGAAGCAGTGCAGGGCCACGTTAAAGTTAACGATGACCATCTTTGGTTGACAGAATGATGAATGCTTTCGATTTCATATTCTTTTTTTTTCTTGTTTTCCATGTTTTCTACACAAAGCTAATATTATATATATATATATATATTTTTTTTTTTTTTAATTAGGAAAAAACGAATTACACTTCTGCGGGGAAAAATGTATTGAACAGGACAAAAATCTTACTGACCCTTAAGGAACTTTCAGCTTCCATTTTGTCCTGAGTCACAGGATTGTATGTTCACTGTGTATGGAGGTTGTTCCAAGCTCTACAACAACTGGCGACCTGGGACTTTCTCCTTTCCTCTTTTTGACCCAAGTGGAAACGTTCCAGCCAACAAGAGGAAGTAGCAAAAGTTCTTATGGGTCAATTACGCGATGTTTTCATACCTCACCTACCCCTGTGCTTTTCCAGGGAACCTGACTCAGAGAAGGTGCGGTGTTCGCTGAATGAATGAAAGAAAAGGCCATCTTGCTATTTTGAGGGCTTTCATCTTTGTTCCATTGTTAAAACCTGGTGGTGGGGAGTGGAAAAAAAAAAAAAGACATTTAACTCAATTCATAACAATCAGGGGTTTAAAATAGAAACTCCCAACCAATTTTGGCTGAAAGGGTTCTGGAATAATCTGAACAGCTGCTGCTGTAGACGCAGCCTGAAACAACTTCCAGCCAAGTTCCAAGTCTGCGTTGAATAAACGCGCAGATGGGGGCAAGGGCTTTAATTAGCATTAATTGCAGTGCCGGCCGGCTGTTTGTCTAAGCCTGGAGGCGAGCATCCTTCCGCAGGCTGTAGATGGAGCCATAACATTACTAAACGGCATCCCGGCGCACAGGGTGGGGGTTTTGTGCCGGGAGAACCAGATGTATGGAAGTTTTTCCGCTTCCGTTTCCGAGTGTGAACAACCAGCGAACTCAGACCTAATTCTCTCCGAAGCTGACTGTGTTGGTTGAAACCCAGAAGCTGGCTTTGGGGTGGATTCAGATTCCCTGTGCCCAGCAATTATCACCTTCTAGCACCTTCCCCTCTGACAATTTCTCTGCTCCAGGGCATCCCCAGGGCTGTCAGTCCCACCTGGGCTGATGAATGCATCTGGAACAGCAGATACGGCCCTGCTCTTTACAATCTCTTGCTGTAAGAGCCACTAACCCAAGTGGCCTGGGGTCCCCAGGGCTCACCTGGCGTCCTGGCCAGAGGGGAGCTAGGGAGGGTTTCACCCCCGCAGACAGGGCCTTGGTTAGCTGGGCAAGCCTCACCTCCCCTTTCCCACAGAAAGGCCCAAACTTGATGAATGTCCTGACTTCAAAACCCTCCCTGGCTTGGCTGATCACTCACATTTCTTTCTCTTCTCTTTTCTGTCTTCAGGACACCTCTCCCTGGCTTTCTTTCTCCTCCTCTCTCCATCTCTCTCTGCCTTCTTCCCCTCCTCTCTCCTGCCTTCTCTGCACCTTCTCTCCACACACAGATTCTTGAAGCCAGAGTCAAATCTTGAATCAAAGGCCATTTCACATTCACTATGCTGTGTTTTCCTACTGACTTTGCTACATCTTAACAGGTCACTTCTTTGCTCCCAAATATTCCATGGCTGCGCCCTGCTGTCATTCAGGGAAGGCCCACCATGGCTTGACATTCGCGGGTGCATAGACCATCTCCTCCTCCCCTGCTCCGTTTGGGCCTCCCAGGCAGCTGCCTTGATTCATACCTCCCCTCCACTGGCTGGACTCTCACTCGTCTCTCCAGGCCCACAGCACATGTTCCCACCTCTTTTACGCTGCTTTCCTTGCTTGCCTCCAGTGGGATTCCTCTCTTCTGTGAAGGGACTTCAGGATGGCACATGTTTTATTTGCTTTGGATTCTGGCTGCTGGAGTGTGTGTCTGTAAGATAAGATAATCCTTTAAAGGGTTTTCGTTGTAGTACCCTCTTCCCAGGCTTACCCTTGTAAGAGGACGGCTGTTGACCAGGGTGATGAGCGGCCAGGGTGACTTCCTGTGGGGAATGGGGAGGTCCCTGGCAAAAAATCGATAGCTTCAGGTCAGCATGTGTTGGTGGAAGAGGACCTCATCCCTGAAGTGAGATGGCAGGTCAGCACTGACAGAGCTGACAGATCAATACCCCAGCTCTCTCACCCCTCACATGTACTCACTCTCCACTGTTTCTCAGAATTCCTGGCAAGACTGAATGCCACTTGCCCACCGGGTACTGTGATAACACGCTCTGGCGGCTTCTTTCCCTTCCCTGTCTCACTGCTGTATCCCCTACTACTGTGGGTATCACCTCCAAATAAACGATCGACCTGATTCTGGAGGAACTCAAAACCAACACAAACTCAAAGGAGGCCCTTGGGAAGGAACGAAGAAAGCTGCAGGGGGAAGCCTCAGGGCCTGACATGGGCGTGGAACTCTCCCAGGGGACTCGGCACAGGCAGATGATGCCTTTTCCCAGAGTCTGTGTCTCATAAGCCTTCTCCTTCCTCTCCCCACAAAAACACAGCAAGACAACCAGGAAGAAAGGGAATGGGGGCTTGTGCTTTAAATTAAATCGATTTGTTGAAAGAGGAGAATTGCATGTTCTTTTCATCTGCGTTTGTGGGTGCCTCCTCCAGCTGTGGCCTTTACCTGTTTCCCTCTCCATCTGAGCTGCATGAAGGCAGGGAATGGGCCTTGCTCGGCTTGTGGTGACTCATCCCCTGGTGTCTCCCACGAGGGACACTTGAGCCCGATTCAGTGCACTGGGGAGTGTGCCAGGAAGTGCTGATGGCCCTAAGGAGCGGAGAGCAACCCCCAGCTGATGGCCAGTAGGGCGGTGGGGACCTCAGCCTGATAGGTGCAAGGGACTGAACTCTGCCAACAACTGAGTGAGCCTGGGAGTGGATTCATCCTGGTCTCCAGTTGAGAACCTAGGTTGGCCAACACCTTGACTTTGGCCTCAGGAGACTTGGAGCAGAAGAACCAATTGAGCCTACCTGAAATTGTGACTTGAAATAATAAATTTGGGTTGTTTTAAGCAACTACGTTTGGAGTGATTTGTTACAGCAGCAACAAGAAACCTGGCTACTTTGTGTGGCAACTCTGGCTGAAATGTTGAAATGGCCAAATGGCCCTCTGTGCTTTGGTCCATCCTGCAGGTCACATGTGCACTTCCTATGCGGGTGGCTTGTTAAGGATAATAAGCGAATGAAGAAAGCTTCAGGCTCCTTTGGGTCTGAAGGAGGGAGACATGGATATGGATCTGGGGTGGCTTTAGCTGGTTTTGGTATGATGTGCGGGCGACCTCTGAATCACAGAGTTTGACGATCATTTTCTGATTTCACTTTTTCAGGGCTTTTGGCAGATAGAGCCCTGGAATCTGCCAAGAAGGCTGGTTATGTGGGCAGAAGCAGCGGTCCAGGGACAAGATTTGACAGCACCCCGGCTGGTTCATCTCTCTATCCAGGTGGGATGATGCCCTGAGGTTTATCTTCAGGTTTTCTTCAACTCTTTTGCTTCTCTTCCCCCAAGAACAGGGTACCTGGAGGCAGGAATGGGATTTGCTTTTCCTTCCCAATTCAACTTGTCTGTTTCAACAGGTTTTAAGCTAATGGTTGCTATGGCTGCCCACTGGGGCTGTTCATATACATCCCAGAGGTTGTGGTAGGGAATGGGGGTTCACACTTTGATTTTTGCAAAGAACATAAACAGCATTTTCAGCTCCCAGATGGAGGAAGCGGGAGCTGGTTTCCTGCCTTCATCACGGAGCTTTGTGGGACCGACTTCTTGTCTGGAATGCAAAGCCCTTGCGTTTGGCTGGACTGTCATGTCAACCTAGAAAGACTGTGAACTAGGGAAGCAACCACTTGTAGGCTTTGGAAAACCGCCTCTACCAAGGTTCAGGGGAGACTGACCACAGGGTGGGGACCGGAGCCCGCCTTACACATCTCCCCTCTCTGACCCTCGGCTCTCTCCCAGGTGAAGACACTGGGCCTCCTTAGATAGCTTCAAAGGTTCCTTTTGACTTTAGAATTCTAGGTTTGAAAAAAAAAAAAAAATCTGGTAGAACAGATACTAGCTGTTGACAGCAGTAATCTCTGCTGGGGTGGGAACGGGGAATAGTATTAGAGATTAACTTCCCAGGTCAAATTTTAGAAAATATTAAAAAATAATTTTTGGATCATATGCAACAAAACATTAATTTTTTAAATTGTGGGGTTTTTCTTTTGTTTTTCTAAAAAATGTGCTTTCTGTTATTGAAAATTTCAAACATACATAAAAGTATGGGGTAACGAATTCCCACATACCCATCACTCAGCTTCAACCATGGTTGGCTCATAGCCCATCGTTTCACCAGTAGCCCCACCTACTCCCCCTCTTTCTCTTATTTTAAAGCAAATCCAAGACATAACATCATTTCACTCAATACAGCATGTATCATTTTTGTAATTAGAAATTAAAATTTACCTGAGGCATTCTGAAACTAAATATACCTCCATATTCTCCTGCAGAAGCACCACAATAGGATGGAAATAAAATGTAACTGTTAGTCTTCTGGAGATCTGGAAGAAATCTGTTCTCTACTCATGATTGCCTAACAATGTTTAATCCAAAGGAAAGAATCTCTAACAGTGGAATTTCATTTATCTGTGGGAGGGGCTGTATTGAGGGACAGGGGACGAGGGAACATTGTTAGCTACTCCACTGTGTAATGTGTAGAGCCAGTCCTGGGAGGGAATGGCTTGTCATTATCTTCCCCACCTGTTTTGCACTGTATGTGTCAAATCCCATAGTAAATACTGAGAATTATTTTAAAGGATCTCTCAGGAGTTTGGCAGTCTCTCTCCTCCCATTCAACAGTTTCAAAATCCCTGTTACTACCACCACCCTCATCAGATTGTGCTTATTAAAGGTCCACTTGGACGCACAGCCCCACCTGTTTCCCACTGAGATGGGTCCTTGACTTAATTTCGGGGGTGAGTTCTCCTGCTTTGTTCATTTGGATTAGAAACCCCGTGACGTTCGACCTGGTTTACGTTTTTCCTTTTCTCTTTTGCAACAATAAAAATGTTTCGTGGGGATTCTGGACTACATTAGAGGGTCGTTTTCAATTTTCATGCGAGACATATGGAAAGACTCACCTCCACTTACAGTTTATTCCCTGAGACGGTCTGACCCCCAGCCGACACTCCGAAATGGAAAAGACCTTCCAGGCAGTCAGCATTTGAGCACATTTCCCGCCTGCGGCCTGTACTGACCTCAGCTCAAGTCAAAACTCACAGGAACGCTAGACTTGGATGAACCGGGACATGGAAACTTTCAATCCTGAAGTGTGCCCCCTCCTCACTGAGACTGGGGCTCCCCAAACTCTTAGAGTGAGATTGGGCCTGAGCCTGGGGGCGGGGAGTGGCTGCTACAGCGTTTCTCCTTTCTCTTCTTTGGTAGAGGGAGAAAGGCCCGTGGGACTTGCTCTATATGGCTGACGGTGCTTCTTTTTGCCTGCTTGAGTTAATGGAGAAAAGCCATACACGGATGTCTGCTGGACTAGTTATGTTTTCCTTGCAAATACAAATCTAAATTGCTCTAGCACAGACAGCTTTAATGCCTGAGTAAACGCTTGACCTTTGGTGAGTTTCCAGAATTGAGGTGTTCGGGTCTTTTGGCATCACTAGGAAATGGGCTTACACCTGACAGGTTAAGGGGTAACTGCAGTAAATACAGACAGGATCGGAGAAGCTGGGAGTCACAGGGAGGGGAGCTGGAAAATTCGGTCCTGACGTCCAGGCTTTCCAGCCTTTTGACATGGGGATTAGGAATGGCCTGCAGAGGCAGCCCGCAGTAGGGAGATTTTAAAGGAAGGATTTTTTGGGGTAGAAGGAGATCTGGCAAGGCAGGGGGAGAGGTTTTCTGAGAGAGAAAGGAGAGACTGAAGGCTATTTTGGGGGATGGGGACTAGGGGGGATGAGGGAAGGGAGGGGAGAGATGGAGAGATGAGTAGAGAGAAGCTTTGCGGTGGATGAACCTGGAATCTCTGCAGCTGTTTTCCCAGGAACCCTGATGAAGATTTTGGTTTCTTCTCAATTGCTTTCAGTTGTTGCCCCTGACACTGATGGGCTATGATGCTGATGGGAGCCTGGAGCCTATGGTGGTCCAGATCGTTTGGGTCACGAAAGAGGGTAGAAAAGCAGGGTGCCTCCTGGGAGACAACGGAGGTTTCACCATGAAATAGATTTGGGCCTTTTGTTGGACTTGACCTACCCCCTTTCCTTTTTGACCAGGAGCGCGTCATGGGGTGGCTGCTTGCATCCAGGACCATCAGGTGTATTCCCAGCATCGTGTGGAGAATGGGTGTTGTGGGAAACCAGCGATCTGCTGGGGCTGGCTTTCCCAGCCTTGCATAAAAGGCTGAGCCGCGGCGTACAGTGCAGGCGGGGGCGGGGGTGCTGAGCAGCGCAGGACAAAGGCACATGTCAGCAAGTCCTCCATACGGCGGTCCGGGGGACTTGGCAGACCAGCCAGAGTTTCCTGGCATTTGGTTCTGAAGTAGGTAAGGCCAGCTGGCTCCGGAGAGTTTTTTGTAAAGCTTATGTCAGTCTGCGTCTTGGGGTCCTGTTTGCTGCCTGGGGGGTGATGGAGCTGGCTGGCCGAGTCCCAGCTGTTCCTTTGGGGGCCCACGTGGAGATTCTGGACTCCGATAGCATCTTTCAAGCCAGTAGAGGATGGGGGGCAGCGGGTTGCAGTAAGGTAGGGCTGGAGCTAGAACACGGTGGGGGGGTGGGTCTAATAGCCGGAGCTGGTCTCTGGGGCTTAAACAAGCCAAGGAATTCTCTCTGACCTGGAGAACAGACAGTGGGTGTTCCCTTTTCCCTCCTACTGTGAAGTTTTCTGCCGGAACATAGCCCTCCCTGGGGCACAGGGGTGTGAGGCACGCTTTGAAAAGGCATTCTTGACCCAGTACACCCACACTGGCTTTTTCTCTGGAAATTAAAAAAATAAAGCTCCAAAGCCCAAGTTTTATGCAAACACTTAAGAAGGCAGGCTTTCTGCCTCTTCGCATTACTATCACTAGACAGATTCCATTCCAGGTCCCGGCTCGGGGGAGGGGGAAAGCTTGGGGTTTGCCTCCAAAACCAGGGATCTGTTTCAAGTAATGTGTGTGCACACTTGACTCCCACTGCTCAGGCCTTAAAGGTCGTTCACACTTGAAAACCTCAAGTTTCTTCTTTTCTGGAGCAGAGAGTTCTTTTTTCCAGGGGCTTTCCTCCAGTCCCTCTAGTGCTGCTGGGAATGGCAAGACCTCCCCCATGCGACCAAGGGTGAATGGGAGAGCACCCCACCCACGGTCTCAGGCACGCTAAGACGACCTGCAGCTCGTCTGCCTCCTTCACCCCGAAAAATAAAGTCCCCGAGGGCCAGGCGGTCCCAGGAGTGGCTGATGTGCATGCGTGCTTGCCGTGTGCCCGGCACTCCTTCTGAGTGCTGTAGCATGAAATAGCGCATTTAAGCTCCACTCTAATGATGACTATTTGTGATCCTCACTCTGCAGAGGCGGAAACTGAGGCCCAGGGAAACATTGAAATGAGCACATGTCGTGCCGCCAGGGCGCCGGGGGAGCTGGGATTCGAACCCATGTTCTTTGCGCATCTCTCTGCACCTGCCAGCCTGAGCGTGGGAGGGGGGGCTTTGGCTTTGTGCGCTGGGATCTGAAGCTGAGCATCTTCTGAGGAGGGGCCTTGATGGGAGCGGGGAGAGGGAGGGGGCTGGAGCCAAAGCAGCACTAAGGGAGACGCGGGTGGAACTAGCTTCTTCCCGGAAGCCCACTGGGGCTCTGGAACCAATGAAGTCTTAGAATAAGCAGCTTGGCGGCCGCGGGCTGGGGGTGATTGCCCCACTCCCCACCCCGCCATCCCCAGGAGCCCAAACTACACCCATGGATGAAGCGGCTTTCGTCTTCATCCAGCGTTCGCCCCATGCCAGGCCCAGGCTGTGGGGCTGAGGACAGAGCGGAACAAGATGCAGCCTTTAAGGAAGATTCTCAGGTCATTACCTCCTGTAATTGATGGGGAGGGGTAAAAAGGTTGGTGTAAAAGCCGCCGCTGTTGCAGCGCTTTGGCACCTTGGGAGAATTCCACACGGAGGGTAAACCGCTACTGCTATTAGGAGAGACCCCTGTAATGGGCCCGTGGGACTGAGAAAGGCTGGACGAGGAGGTTTGGACAAAGAGGACTTCAGCTGTGCTATGTGTAAGGAATTATGGACTTACCTTGCTGAGACCTTGAGAAGGAGTTTGGGGTCCGAGAATAAATAGGAGTGAAGAGCTCCGCCACCCCCCACAACCCCCCCGCCCCAGTTATATCCTTATATCTTATCTTGCTAGGATCTATGGAGGGTGTGAGGCAGGCAGTGGTTGAGATCTAGCAAAACTGAGGCCTAGAAACTTCCACGTTAGAGTCGTGTCCCACCAGAGCAGTCGTTATTGCTGTGATTTCCTCCTTGCTCCTCTCTTCCTGAGACCTTAAGTGAGTAAACGTCGGTCACTCACAGTAGTGAGCCTAGGAAATGCTGGCGTAGTTCCTGGCTGTGACGTGCACGAGGGGCCCGAGGCCGGCCATGAGGAGATAAATAACAACGGAGTAAGGGGCTGCAGTGGCCAGGAACGGATTCTTAACAAACCCGGTCTTCCTCCAACCATCTTGAAGGGAGATATGGGAGGTGGATGGGGGGCCGACTCTATTACTGCAGAGAGCCTGGGGCTTGGGGCTGGGACAGCATGAGGTGGGTGAGGCACTGCCTCTGGCACATTTCAGGGTGTGCCCCCAAATTCAGCCATCAGATAAATCATATATTGATGCAACCTTTAAATTGTCAATATACAAAAGTCTGATGAACAAAATATCAAAAATTTAAGACAGAGCCAGTGTATTACGGATTATTCCTTTTACCTCAGGCTGCAGTATGACTGAGTAATGCATTGTTATGGATCCTGTCTTTATTCAAAATGTTGATAATTCATTCATCATTGATTTTTTGCATTGATTTATGATTCTTAAAACCTTGCATTAAAATATGACTTATCTTGATGGCTGAGTTTTTGGCACACCTTGAAATGTGCCCAGGAAGGATATCTTACTCGCCTTGCCTTCGTCCCTTCCTGCCTGGGGACTTGAGACATCATTTTATTTGGCCTTAAAGAAAAGAGTAATTCACGAACCTGGGGGTTCATGGGGAAGGGCCGCTGCGTGGGTGACACACTCTTGCAGAGTACCGTCCGAGACCGGTTCACTATTGACAGCTGTCTCTCCTCTGGCTGGTTAGTGCTGTCAAATGACAAAAATTAAACAATTCAGTACCAGGTTTGATGTGCTTTATTCAGAGGAAAATAATCTATGGACTGGGGGAGTACAGTGCCTCACAAGCAGTGGGGCATTCTCCCAAGGGATTTTGGGCAACGGGGAGTTTTACAGATGTTAGAAAAGGCAATGCAGAAACAGGGCATGGTTGGCTAGGACGCTGGGACTTCCCTTAGAAGGCAAGTGGGTCCTGTTTTGTAGGAGAAGGTGAGCTGGGTAAAAGCTGAGTTGGAGGGACTTCGCTGGTCCAGTAGCTAAGACTCCATGCTCCCAATGCAGGGGGCCCAGATTCAATCCCAGGTCAGAGAACAAGATCCCACATCACACAACTAAGGGTTCACGTGCTTTAACTCAAAATCCTGCATGCCGAAAGATCCGGCATAGCCAAAAGAGAAAAAAAGCCAGCAGAATAGGAGGATTGGGGTTGGTTTCCTTGACATTGAGGTGTGTTCTGGCCCACTAGATTGGCTTGGCTACCACGGGTCCTGGTACACAAATGACCTTTAGAAGTGCCCTGACTGGGAGCAGGCCCATATTCACACATCATGAGAGGCAGCAAGGCTGGGGTCTCCCTGAGCCCAGATGGTGGGCACCGAGCCAAGGGACCCAGTGTTCCGAGAGGCACGTCTTTTGGGAAGATGGTTGATTCGATTTTGTCTCAATGAGAACTTTCTTTGGATCTCTGTTCCCCGACTTCACTGCACATTTCAAAACAACATTCTTTTATGAACAAGCACCAGGACATCAAATACTTCCACACCCTATGCTAGAAGCGCTTCGGGCCATGGTGCTCTTTTACTTTTAAATAGTTCCATGTAAAATCAGATGTTAACTCTCTCTGAATAAACCCAACTGGAAAGGCTTTTTCTTTAATAACACCAATGACAATCAGAACAGGTGCAAAGAATATGTGCCCTTAACTATAGAGCACCACAGTTTAGAAGGAAAACACTTAAGTTGTTACATATGTAACAAATAATTCTTATTTATGGATGGTGAGAAAAATGAGCAACAAAGCTTGGAGGGAAATTACAGCAGGAAATATATTAGCAGGAAGCATGATTTATGTCTTTGAATGGGGCCCATTTCTTTAATAAATGGATTTTGTTTGGCAGCTTGGTCAACTGCAGCTCCACCCCACTTTTTAATTATTAAAGCTTGTGTTGGGTTCATCACATATGGCAGCTTTTTGAAACCTTTCTTCAGCCAGCAAATGACGAAACAAAATTTCAGGATTTGCGACTCAAGGGAGGTGTACGTACCTGTCAGAGTCCAGAGATTACAGAAAGCTGCATCTGGCCGGGATCGTGGAGGTTGACTAGCGCAGCGTCGCGGTCCTCACCTTGGTCACCCTACACCCCCTCCATTTATGGTGAGGAAGATAACTCTGAGGGGAAGGAGTCCAGGCAGGATTGCACAGTTGGCCGGTGGTGGAAGTGAATTCTCGTCTAAGAGATGCTTTGTGGGAAGACTCAAGACCTAGAACTCTAGACTTGGTTTCTTTGTTTTACGCTTTCCCTAAAGTACAACGTCAAAGAACAACGTCATTAATTGGTCTTGAGTATTGGATAGGTGGTCTTGATGATAACTCACAAAAAGCCGAGTGAAGTGAATGTGGCACATTGCATCCAACTCTTTGTGACCCTGTGGACTGTACAGTCCATGGAATTCTCCAGGCCAGAATACTGGAGTGGGTAGCCTTCCCCTTCTCCAGGGGATCTTCCCAACCCAGGCGTCGAACCCAGATCTCCCACATTGCAGGTGGATTCTTTACCAGCTGAGCCTCCAGGGAAGCCCCATGAAAAGCCTGGGACCACTCAGATCTTTGATTCACCTCTATGATGGTGATGTTCAGTAATAAGTCTTTTACATTATTAATAGCAAGTTTAATGGAGACTTTCTAGCCAGATTGTTTCCCTCCAACCTGAAGAACTTCCTTTTGGATTCTTTGTAGTGGAGGACAGCTGGTGGCAAATTTTCTTACCTTTTATTTATAGAATATGTAAATATTTTGCCATACTCTTGAAGGATATTGATGCTGAATTATGAGTTGACTTTTTTCTCTCCGCATTTAAAAAATGTGATTTCCCTGTTTCCCGGCCTCCATTTTTGTCCGATGATAAGCCAGAGATCATTTGCAGCATTGTTGCATGTAGTATGTCATTTGTCTTTGTCTGCTCAAGATTCTGATTTTTAGTTTTCAGCAGATTGACTATGATATGTCTAGGTGTGGTTTACTTTTGTGTGTCCTATTTTGGTTTCTTCAAATATTTTTTCCATTTTGCTTCTCCTCTACGTTTAGGGTTCCAAATACATGTGTACTAGATTTTTTTTTTTTTATACTAGCTTTTCCCACTGAGGCTCTGTTCACTTTTGAATTTTTTTCCACTGTGCTCCACAGAGTAGTTTCTATTGATACATTTTTAACCTCACTAAGTCTTTTGTTATTTATCTACAATCAGCTGTGTATTTTTAATTTCAGATTTTACTTTTTGGTTCTAGGATTTCCACCTGCTTCTTTTTAATTGTTTCTATTTCTCTGCCTAGAGTTCCTATATGTTCCCTTATAACAAGGATATTTTTCTTTACTGAGCATAGTTATAATAACTGCTTTAAAATCCTGACTGAGAATCCTAAGTTCTGGGCTATCTTGGGGTTAGTGTCTCCATTGGTTACCTTCTCTGGAGTATGAATCACATTTTCCTGTGTCTTTGTAGGTCTAGTAATTTTAGATAATTTCCTGAATATTATGGATGAAATGTTATGAAGACCTTGGATTCATTATATTCCTCTGAAAGACTCTTGATTTTTTTTTTGTTTGTTTGTTTCTCTGCTTAATGTGCAGTTAACTGGGGTGAATTAAAACTCCAAACTGTTATCTCTTCTGTGGTGGACAGCAACTGAAATCTCAGTTCTTTTATCCTTAGTTGGAACTGCTTGAAATCTGCCCCAGGGGACTGTGTAGGCTGGGGGCAGCCAGAGATTTGAGCAGAGTTTTTAGACTGAATTCAGGGCTGTTTCTCTGTGGATTTTTTTCTTTTCATGATGTTTTTCCAACTTTCTAACTCTTGTGGTCATCCTAAACTCCTCTGATTATTCATGCCTCTGAGACTAAGTGGTTAGCTTTAGCCAGCTGCACAGTAGCTAACGCCTGCCCTCAGGCAAAAAGCTGTGTGTGTGTGTGTGTGTGTGTGTGTGTGTGTGTCAGAGAGCGAGCGAGTGAGAGAGAGAAAGAGATAACTTTTTGTAGTTTTTACCTGCTTTGGAACTTTCTCCAGTGCATTCAGATAGCTATTTTATATGTTTATCCAGAGGTTAGTTTAATTGTTATTTTGCCATCAACACAGTGTAATCCTCCTTTTTACCTTGTAAGAATATAAAATATCTTACCTTGTAAGAATATAAAATATTCACAGTTCTTTCTCCTTCCATTTCACGAAGGTTTCTCCTCTGTGTGTGTCCTGTGTTCCGGCTGTGTCCTGTTGGAATGTCTCTCCTGCATCATCCAGTTCTTCCCTTCCTGGGGAGGAATCTGTGCTTGCGAACCTCTCTGTGTAAATCACAAGGGATCTTCTGTCAGCTCAGAATCCTCTGCGAAGGACAGAGTGACGCCAAGTTTGCTGGCTGATGTCTCGGGTCCTGCAACATCTTTCCTCTTGTTTATCCAGTTCAGGTTACTGCCTGACCTCCAGAGTTAAGTTCTCTCTACACTAACTAGGTACAGGGTGAAGGTGGTCCTGACACCTTACCACTTTCTGATTATGGAAATAAAATTGGAAAATGAAAAGAATTACAATTTCAAGGTGCAAGTGGTTTTATAACAACTATGCTCATATTCGGGTTGAGGTAAAAGGTCAAGGAAGTTGGCCTCATTATGGAGATGTGGTCAGTTAGGAGCAGATGTGAATTTTGTTCAGTGGACTCAGCAGTCTTTGTTTTCACATATTGATAGTTTGAAGCTATACTTTTCTTCTGTTACCCAAGACTCGTCTATGAAAGAGTTTCTTAATATCTAAATAGCTGCAGGGCTTCAAAGAAGCAGAAAGTGAGAGAAAAAAAAGTTAGGCTATTCTGTAGTTTTAAAAATACTTTATTTTTTAGAGCAATTCTGGGTTCATAGCAAAACTGAGTGCTAAGTACAGAGCGTATATGATTGTCCTCTCTCATCCTCCACCCCCTGGCACAGGCACAGCTCCCCGCTATCAACATTCAGCCCCTGAGTGGCACATTTGTTATGTTCGGTGAACTTACCAGTGTAAGTTCACTTATTTATCTAGTCATCCATCGAAGGGCATCTTAGTTGTTCCAGGTTTTGGCATTTATGAATAAAGTTCCTATAAACATCCATATGTAAGTGATGTTCCTATAAATATCCACATCACTCAGTCTGTGGTTTATGTTAGGGTTCACTCTTGGTGTTATGCATTCTAAGGATCTGAACAAATGTATAATGACATGTATCCACCATTATAGTATCAGACAGAATGGTCTCACTGCCCTTGTAAGCCTCCCTGCTCCCCCTGTTCATCCCTCTCTCCCCTGCTGCCTCCTGGTAACTACGGGTCTTTTCTCTGTCACCTTAGTTTTGCCTTTTATCGAATATCATATAGCTGGCTTCATAAAGTATGTTGCCTTTGCAGATTGGATGCTTTCACTTCAGTTTAGTCGCTCAGTCGTGTCCGACTCTTTGCGACCCCATGAAGCGCAGCACGCCAGGCCTCCCTGTCCATCACGAACTCCCGGAGTTCACTCAGACTCACGTCCATCGAGTCAGTGATGCCATCCAGCCATCTCATCCTCTGTCGTCCCCTCCTCCTCCTGCCCCCAGTCCCTCCCAGCATCAGAGTCTTTTCCAATGAGTCAACTCTTGGCATCACTTAGTAACATGCATTTTTGTGTGTCTCTCTCCATGGCTTCCTTGGTTCCTTTCTCTTTACTACTGAGTAAGTATCCATTGTCTGAATGTACCACAGTTTATTTATCTAGTCATCCATCGAAGGACATCTTAGTTGTTCCAGGTTTTGGCATTTATGAATACAGTTCCTATAAACATCCATATGTGGGTTTTTGTGTGGACATAGTTTTCAGTTTGCGTGGGTGAATATCAAGGAGCTTGATTGCTGGATTGTATGGTAGGAATACACGTAGCTTTGTAAGAAACTGCCAAACTGACTTCCAAACATTCCATCAGAAATGTTTGAGAGTTGCTGGTGTCACCTTCTTGTCAGCATTTGGTGCTATCAGTATTCCAGATTTTGGCCATTCTACCAAGTGTATAGTTGTAACTTGCTGTTACTTTATTTCATGATAACATATGATGAAGTGCATCTTTTTATATGCTTACTTTCCATCTGATTATCTTCTTTGATAAGGTGTCTGGTTCAGATCTTTGGCCCATTTTTTAATTGGGTTGTTATTTCCTTATTGTTAAGTTTTGAGGGTTCTTTGCATATTTTGGATAACAGTCCTTTATCAGATAGCTCTTTTGCAAATGTTTTCTCCCAGGCTGTGGTTTATCTTCTCATTCTCTTGACAGTGTCTTTTGCAGAGCAGAAGTTTTAAATTTTAATGAAGTCCAACTTATCAATTATTTCTTTCATGGATCATGCCTTTGATGTTGTGTCACTGGTTTTAATAACAAAAACAACCATAACGAGACCATAAGGAGGCTAACCCAAGGTGGGATGTCAACTGGCATAAAAGCAATCATTTTGTATCAACTAGAGCTCCATGGTAATGTTTTATTTGGCATTTGATGATCCTTCCATGCAAACCATTTCCATGGACATGTAATACGGAAACATATATGTTTACAATTACTTTGTAAATGGTATAGCTATTTCAAGTGAGATGTCAGCGGTAGAAATAGATTAGGCTGCATATGTGAGTCCTGATTTGGGATTAGCAAGCAGCAACCACTCTTTGAGCTGCCGCTTCTGACATTCTGCTTGAACTGAAAGCCAGGCCTTATCAACAGAGGTGTTTTTCCATTCCTTGGGAAGCTGGTAATCGTGTTCCACGGAACAGTGCCCCACCTCCACTGTTCCCAGCAGTAAGACTACAGCTGCTAATGACTGTACTCTGCAGAGGCACTGAACATCAGGATTTGTAGCAGGGGTTGGTATGGCATGGCAAGCAGTGATGGGGACAGAAACAAGTCAGTTAGCTTCCAAGGAGTTGGACTCCAGTGAAATACATGTCAAGGAGAACTTTGGCAAAAGATACTAGCATTCCTGATCGCCATAGCTGGTGTGTTTATCAGTCGAGTGAGTTCAGATGGAGGGATAAGTGATGAAGAACTCAAAGGAAATGGGGGACTTCTTAAAGGTGACATCAGGAACTGCCAGAGCATCACCTTCACTGTATTCTCCTGGTCAAAGCCCATCACGGGCACAGCCCAGGTACACGGGGAGGAAGAAAAGAGCCTGTCTTCATGGGGGGAATTTGTGGCTATCATTAATCCACCACATTTAGTAATTTCTTCCCCCACCCCATCTCTTAGACCATTGACATGAAGAGCCCAAAATAACGGTGCACTAATTGTGGCTTCCGTGGGACTCTTTCTCTGTTCCCTGGGGTGAAACAGTTGCCCTCGGAACCAGGATCTCACAGAACCTAAGACTGTGGCCATGGGACGCACCTGTTCTGCAAGCGTGCTCCTGGGAGTGGTGGTGAAGGGGGCATTCCTACTTCTACCTTTCGGTTTCTGGAGCCACATATTTTACTCTTGGGGACAGAGGGCCACACCAGCTAGAGAGTCAGTGCAGAATTTGTATCCCGGAGGACAGGACCTCAATTCACTCAGTTGTCTCTATGAAGGCACCTCAGCTGGGCCTGTAATAGGCCATTCCTTCATTCTTGGAGAATGGCTGCCTCTGGACATTGAAATATTGGGCAGAAGCAGTCACCCCTTCATTTCTGTGAAAGGCCTCCCTTGAGCTGAGGCATGGGACATGGGATCTTGTTTGGTCAGTCAGACACTGTTATCCCTCCAGTGGTGGTACTGGAGGAGGCACTCTGCCCAGGGCAGACAAACACATCTTCAGAGGAGGCGGCAGCTGCAGGAGAAACAAATTTCTGCCTCCTCCAAAGGAGAAGGAATCCAGGAGGATCAACCTGCTCCCATCAGAGACTGGCTGGTCTCCTTGAGAGATGGCGCCACAGCGAGGGCTCAGGGTTAATCTGGCTGCTGGCAGGCTGAGCAGTGGCCAGGACAGGCTCACTGAGAGAGAGAGGCCACCATCCGGGCCCAGACGCGGTCTCCATTCCCGTCCTCTGGGGCACCCTTAAGTGAGGCTTGGTGCGGCAGTTCACATCCACAGATCGGGCCTGCTGATCCATAAATCAAACTCGATTTTTTTCTCCCTGATGAATCTGGTGGCATCAAAGGCCCTTCCTAAGCCAAGAGACCACAGTGTGGTTGAGGACAAGGCGCTGCTGTCACCCGTCAGGTGGCCTGGGAGCTTGGGCCATTTGCTTTATATCTTATCAGCACTGTCTGCGCTGCCTGATCCCCAAGGTACTATTTCGATCACGCTGTGGATGGCTGCAGCATGGGTACAGGCTAAGGAGACTCCCACAGGTGTGCACAGCTTCAGCAGAGTTGCCGAGCATGCGGCAAAGAACGCAGTGTACACCTGAGGCAGGATGCTGGGAGAGGGAAGTGAGCTGAAGCTGCCGCAGAACTGGCCACCAGAGCCGTCGCTGGAGTCTGAGCTACGGCGGTGGGGATGTGAGGTGGGCCCCAGAGGCTCCGGTCTCTCTTCACCTCATCTGCTTTGGTTCCGCTATCCAAAGCTGACTTAGATTCTCTGCCCCCAACTCTAATCAGTTTTTTTTGAGAAAATAGAAAGATGAGATGGGGAAAGCAGAACAAGAGACCTTGGAGGATCTCTAGCCGTGGAGAAACCACGTGATACCCGTTGTAACCATTAATATGTTCCCTCTGTTAAAACATTTGTCAAGTTTGGTTGTTTGTGGTTCCCTAGGTATATACCCAAGAGCCATGGAAACATACCTCTAAGGAAAAACTTGTACACAAATGTCCATAAGAGCATTGTTCCTAATTGCCCACAAGTGGAAAAAACCTAA
The DNA here is from genome assembly GCA_006410635.1 of Cephalophus harveyi. Taxonomy (NCBI): domain Eukaryota; kingdom Metazoa; phylum Chordata; class Mammalia; order Artiodactyla; family Bovidae; genus Cephalophus; species Cephalophus harveyi. Next base: position 34,198 of record SJYT01020513.1, on the reverse strand, counting down.
AAGTCTGTCACTCGATGAGTGAATAAACAAAGTGTGGTATAGTCATACGATGGAATATTATTTAGCAATAAAACTGAATGAGACACTGATGCATGCTACAGTGTGAATGAAGCTTGAAAATATTATATTATTTAGTGAAAGAAGCTTGTCACAAAACCACGTATTATGATTTCATTTATGTGAAATATACAGAATAGGCAAATCCACAGAGACAGAAAGTAGATTAGTGGTTACCTGGGGCTGAGCGGAGGGAAGTTGGGAATGGACAAAGATTGCTGTGTTTATGTGTTTTCTTTTGGGGTTGCTGAAAATGTTCTAAAATCTGATTTTGGTGATCACTGCAGAACTCTGTCATTATGTTAAAAATCATTTAACTGTATACTTTAAATGAATGAATTTTATGGTATGTGAAATACATCTTAATATAGCTGTGAATAATATACAAATGGAAACACAATAAAAAGTAGGGGTTTTTTTCTTCTTCCTTCTTCTAGCTGCCAATTCCCTTCCCCAGAAGCTACCACTTATCAACTTCTTAGATGTAGTTCCAAAGATATTTTATTTATATTCAAGCACATGTACATATGCTTTTATATAATTTATTGCATAAACCAAACACTGTTCTTTACCTTTTCATTTAAAAATGTATTTTGGGGACATAAACAGAGAGGAGAATGCCCTGTTAAGATAGGGGCAGATAGGAATAAAAGGTCTACAAGGCAAAGAATGCAGAAGACTTACCAGTAACCACCAGAAGCGAGGAGAGAGACATGGAACAAAGTCTTCCCTGGAGCCCTCACAGGGACTATGGTCTTGCCAACACCTGGCCTTCAGAACTCTGGATAAATATCTGTTTTTAAGCCAAACATCAAAAATATACCTTGGAGATTATATCTAAAGTTGATTCCTCTTAAATAATCTAAGACATAATCTAAATTATATCTAAGTGACTCCTTTTAAATAGTGGCATAGCGTTACGTTTCATGACCTTAAGAACCATCATTTATTGAACGAATTCCCAATTGGATATTTAGGGTGTTTCCAATTTTTCGTCTTTTAACAAACGATGGAACCTTGTCCAGTATTATTCCTTACATTTGCAAATACAACTCTGGGATAAAGTCTTCAAAGTGGAATTATTGGATTAAAAGATAAGTGTATGCTAAATTTTGATAGAATTGCCAAACTCATCACTGTAGCATTTGTGGGAAATTACCCTCCCACTAGTAATATTGGAGTGTGCCTCCTTCCTGTAGCCCTGTTAGCACTATGTATTATAAAATTTTTAATCTTCTCAATCTGATAGTTGAAAAATTTTATCTCACTGTGGTTTTTATTTGCATTTTTGTTATTATGAGCATGTGGACTGTCTTTTCCATGTTTAATACCATCATCAATATCATTACATTCAGTAATGTTATATTCACTTCATTAAGTCAGTTGTTTCTTTTCTGTAAATTATTTATAATATTTACCCATTTTTCTATATGCCATTTTTCTTTTACTGTTTTAGGAGCTCTTTATATATTAAGAAAACTAGCTATTTGCTCCATTTTTTAGCAAATATTTTTCCAAGTTTTCTCATTTGTTTTGATTGTATGATTTTTTTCCTTGACTCTGAGGGCTTCCCTCATAGCTCAGTTGGTAAAGAATCCGCCTGCAGTGGAGACCCTGGTTTGATTCCTGGGTTGGGAAGATCCCCTGGAGAAGGGATAGGCTACCCACTCCAGTATTCTTGGGCTTCCCTTGTGGCTCAGCTGGTAAAGAATCCACCTGCAATGCAGGAGACCTGGTTCGATCCCTGGGTTGGGAAGATCCCCTGGAGAAGGGAAAGGCTAACCACTCCAGTATTCTGGCCTGGAGAATTCCATGGATTGTATAGTCCATGGGGTCGCAAAGAGTCGGACACAACTGAGCAACTTTCACTTTCACTATGAGGAAAATGTTATTTTTGTGTAGTCAAATATATTATTATTTAATTTCATAGCTCCTGGATTTTGTGTTATAGAGGTTCTCTCCATTTGAAACTGTAATAATAATTATTTGTTTAGTTCTAGTGCATTTATGGTTTCACTATTTTACATGTACATATTTATAAAATTTATTTTGCTTTATGGTATGAGTAGGGATCTAATTAACTTTTTACTAGATGCCCTTTTATTACTTCTAACATCATTACTGAGTGGTCTACTTTTCTCTATTATTTAATAAGCCACCTTTGCTGTACCAACTTCTTGTTTGTATTTGGGTCTCTTTCTAGATATTCTGAGCCACACTACATTTCTGTAACAAACATTTCTTTGATCATGGTGTATTTAATTTATATATATATATAATACTACTAATAATAATTAAATTGTTGTTGTTCAGTCACCAAGTCGTGTCCAACTCTCTGCAACCCCATGAACAGCGCACACCAGGCTTCCCCGTCCTTCATCTCCCAGAACTTGCTCAAACTCATATCCATTGAGTATTTAAATATATGTTTATATATATATATATATATTTATGTTCAATTTTATTTGGTAACATTTTACTTGGAAGATTTTTGCTTCAATATTCACAAGTGAGATTAGTCTTTAGTTTTCTTTTGAGTATGTCTGTGCAATGTTTTGGAGAAGGCAATGGCACCCCAGTCCAGTACTCTTACCTGAAAAATCCCATGGATGGAGGAGCCTGGTGGGCTACAGTCCATGGGGTCGCTAAGAGTCAGACACGACTGAGTGACTTCATTTTCACTTTTCACTCTCCACTCTCATGCATTGGAGGAGGAAATGGCAACCCACTGCAGTGTTCTCGCCTGGAGAATCCCAGGGATGGCGGAGCCTGGTGGGCTGCCGTCTATGGGGTCGCAGAGTCGGACACGACTGAAGCGACTTAGCAGCAGCAGCAGCAGTGCAATGTTTATTGGGTTTGCCATCCAGTACTTTGGCCACCTCATGCGAAGAGTTGACTCATTAGAAAAGACTCTGATGCTGGGAGGGATTGGGGGCAGGAGGAGAAGGGGACGACCGAGGATGAGATGGCTGGATGGCATCACTGACTCAATGGATGTGAGTCTGAGTGAACTCCGAGAGATGGTGATGAACAGGGAGGCCTGGCGTGCTGCGATTCATGGGGTCGCAGAGTCGGACACGACTGAGCGACTGAACTGAACTGAACTGAAAACAGTGATGTATTCACTTCTTTAAAAGATTATTGAAATTTTCATTCATATCTCTGAAACAGTTTAAATAGCATTAAAATTATCTAGTCTTTGTAGGCCTATTAGAATTCATCTGTAAAACCTTCTGGGTCTAGTACTTTTGGGGGATTTACCCTTTAACAACTATATTACTTCTATGGAAACTGACCTTTTAAACTTTCTATCTCTACTAGGGTTAATTTTGATAAGCAATATTTTCTAGAAAATCATCCACTTTATCTAGATTTTCAAATGTATCTGCATAGAACTGTGGAATTTAAGATTCTTGATATTGTAGAATAGCCACTGATTCAAGAGTTAAATCTCCAGTTATCATGTTTTAATCTGTACTTGTGCTTGCTTTCTTTTATAATGATTACATCTATTTTGTTGATTTTTTTCAAAGAAAGATCTTTTCTTTATTAGATCTATTTGGTTTTTAACTCAATTGCCTCTGCTTTTATCTTTGCTATTTCCTTCTACTTTCTAAACTTCCTTTTCTAATTTTTGAGATAGGTATTTAATTCATTACTT
>SJYT01020513.1:0-30124 GCA_006410635.1 Cephalophus harveyi | reverse complement strand
TGCCATTTCATTTTATTTAAGCCTTATCACATTGTAATGTTGGTTTGCATTATTTTTACTTAAAAAACCTTATTGATGTTTTCTTGATGACCTTACATATGGTCAGTTTTCATGAATGTGCCATGTATTTGAAAAGAAAAAATATTCTTTTTAATAAGGGTGAAGGCTTCAATGTATATTCATAAGATCTACCCTGGAATTGTGTTGTTTATATTTTCTACATATTTATTTATTTAGCTCATTTGCTCTGTCTTGAACTAAGAATGGATTACAGGTCTCTTCTAAATATATTTCCATGTGTTTCTCTTCTGTATTCTGTATGAAGGTTGCGGCTGTGTTATTCGACGCAGTTATTAGTAACTCGTTTCTTCACTATGAATTATGGCTTTTAGTTTTATGAAGTGCCCTTCTTTGTCTCATTGAGCCTTATTCCCTCCATGAATTTCATCTTGTCGAATATCAAGTTCACGGTCTCTGATTTCTTTATGTGCATTTGCCTGGTTATAGTTTTACCTACCCTTTTAATAACTGCACTTTGTTTTAGGAGTATCTCTTACAGTATAGAATTGAATCTTCCCTTGAAGGACAATCTGAAATCCCTTCTCACTAGTTAAGATCACTTACATTTATTATTATAACTTAAGTACTTGGTCTTAGCTCTTACTGTTTTCAGCTATATTTACTATGTATTTTTCATTCTCTGGTCTGTTTTCTTTTCATCTTTCAGTTTTTAAAAATGTCGGTGATTAGAATGATTTGTGGTTTTTGTTTTAGTAATTATCTTTTCACTAATATCTTTATATAATGCCCACGATTGCTTTATTTAGGCTTCTGCTCTCTGATTTGTCTGCTTTAAATGATATCTTTGACTCTCACCTTTAATCTTTGTGAAACCAAAATGAATTTATTCTACTTTTGCATTTCTTTTACAATTTCCCCTCTTTATAAAATGGTGTCAAATCTACCTTATCAGAGCACATAATTTTTGCTGCATACTATTCTTCCATCTTGTTCCCCTATAGTTAGATACAGGCAGTGTATCCACCAGTCTTTTTAAAAGTTTCATCATTCGTCTTTTAGTTGGACCAAAGTGGTCTTTCAGTAGATTCCTTAGGAAGGATTTATTAGTACAATACTCCCGGAATTCGTGTCTAAAATTTTTTTCCTGTAAAGAAGCACATGAAAAGATGTTCAACATCATTAGTCATTAGGGAGATACAGATCAAAGCCATAATGATGGGGAGGGAGATGGGAGGGAGGTTCAAGAGGGAGGGGACATATGTATACCTATGGCTGATTCATGTTGATACATGACAGAAACCAACAGAATTCTGTAAAACAATTAAAAAATAAATAAAAACTATAATGAGATTCCACCCCACACTCATGACTATGAAAAATTTAATATTTTGAGTCTTTGCAAGTGCTGCAAGGATGTGGCGAAATTGGAACCCTTGACTATTGCTAGAGGGCTTCCCAGGTGGCTCTAGGGGTAAAGAATCTGTCTGACAATGCAGGAGACTTAAGAGGGGCAGGTTCGATCCCTGAGTTGGGAAGATCCCCTGGAGGAGGGCATGGCAACCCACTCCAGTATTCTTGCCTGGAGAATCCCACGGACAGAGGAGCCTGGTGGGCTACAGTCCATAGGGTTGCACAGAGTTGGACACAGCTAAAGTGACTTAGCATGCACACCACTGCTAGTGAGGATGTAAGATGGCTCGGTTGTTGTGGAAAGTAGTTTGTCAGTTCCTGAAGAAGTAACATAGAATTATCACATGACCCAGCAATTGCTCGTCTAGATTTACACCCCAAAGAGTTGATAACAGGTACTCAAACAAATGTTTGTACCAAGATGTTCATAGCAGCAATGTTCACATTAGCCAAAAGGTAGCAACAATCCCAAAGTCCATCAATGGATAAATAGACAAATTGTGGTTATTAATACAATGGAATATTATTCAGCCACAAAAAGGAATGAAGTACTGATAATGTTACAGTGTGGATGAACTCAAAAACATTATGCTGAATGGAAGAAACCAGACACAAAAGGTCACATATTGTATGACTCCATTTATATGAAATATCCAGAATAGGTGTGTGCATGCTCAGTCATGTCTGACTCTTTGTGACCCCATGGACTGTAGCCTGCCAGGCTCTTCAGTCCATGGGATTGTCTAAGCAAGCATACTGGAGTGGGTTGAAGATCCTCCTCCAGGGGTCTTCCTGACCCAGGGATAGACCTCTATCTCCTACATCTCCTGCATTGCAGGAGGATTGTTAACCACTGCACCACCTGGGAAGCCCCAGAATAGATAAATTCATAGAAACAGAAAGCAGATTAGGGGTTGCCACGGGCTGGGGAGAGGGTAATAGGGTATAAATGCTTACTCTGTGCAGGATTTTATATTGATGAAAGTGTTTTGAAACTAGAGGTAGTGGTTACACAGCAGTGTACTAAACGCCACTGAATTGTTCATTTAAAAATAGTTAATTTTATGTTATGTGAATTTTATCACAGTAAAAATTGGTTTTCTTAGCTGAATTGGATAAAAAAGAAATCTTTGGTTTTCACTTCGTTTGAGTTTTTTGATCAGTATTTTACTACTGTCTTGTGAGTTGCTCTTGCAAAATCTAATGCCAACCAGATTTTATTTTCTTTATAAGTGACATTTTTTTTTTTGGCCTGGGGGACCAAAGGATATATTTTTTTAACCTTAATGCTTCCCTGTTTTATTAGGATATATTTCAGAGTTGACTGTTTTGAAGTAGTTTTCATACTTGGTGGGCCTTGTCATACATGGTGGAGCGTTTCAATATGTAGATTCAGGTATTCTTTAATTTCAGGAAAACTTATTTAAGTTTGCCTGTCTATGTTGAAACTATCATTTTCTCACTGGTTCTACCTATTTAATTTTCTTGGCTCCTTTTACCTCTATCCACCGTCATCCCTAGTCTCTTCTCAGCCATATCTATTTTCTCTTAGGTACATTATAATTTAGTAATTCAAGATTCATTTTGTTTTCTCTTCAATTTCTTTCCTAACATCAGTTCCCATTTTATAAGTTCCAGTTTGTATAGTTTGAGTTTTTAAACTCCCAATCTGTTTTTTTTGCTATCTGCAGTTCCTTTCTAAATTATATTTAATTCACGCTGAAATACTGAATTAACATTTTCTTTTGGCATCAGGCCTGGTTTTATTTCTTCTGGAGTTTTGCATCTACTGAGAAGTTTTTTTAAACTTACAAAGTTGAAATATAAATTCAGAAAGTAAATAGCTGATAACCATGTTTCACTCCCCCCCCATCTTAATCCACCATCATTAAGAATCTATCACATAACAGGGTTTATCACACCACTTACCATAAATCATGTCACCCATTTTGCCATTCGATGAGTGAGCAACCCAGCTTCAGAGTCCCATCGTGATGTTCTGCTTTCTAGCGCCATTCCTGGTAGCTACCCTTAGCCTAGGTTCCTTCAAAGCAGGGTCGGAAACAGGGATTTGCAGGCAGATACTTTATTTGGGTTCTCAGGTGGCTCAGTGGTAAAGAATCTGCTGCCAGTTCTGGAGATGTGGGTTCTATCCCTGGGTTGGAAATATCCCCTAGGAGGAAATGGCAGCCCACTCCCAGTATTCTTGCCTGGGAAATCCCATGGACAGAGGAGCCTGGTGGGGTCACAGGAATTCATGGGGTTGCAAAGAGTCGGATACGACTTAGCGACTGAGCACACAACTTTATTTGGGAGATGGTCCCAGGAAGAGGAGGGAGGGCCTGGGAGGAGTAAAGGAGAAGGAAAACGCCAGTGCAAAGTTGTATTTCCAAGTTGCTCACCTCTGTAAGTGGGGGACTTATTCTTGCTGGAATCCTATAGAATGCACTTCAGGGTTTCCATCCGAGAGATGGAAAGGGGCAGTGATCATCCACTGGCTGCTGACTCCTATTGGTCAAGAGCTTCCCTGCAGAGTTAACTTCCTTGGTTGTGAATAAAAGATGGAGAGAAGATGGGAATAAAAATTGGGAAGGAGAATGTGAGGTAGGGCCCAAGAAGTATTTCATACTCTTTTTCTAATGACTTCCAATGTTTCAGTAAAGAAGTCAGCTCTCAGTCTTAGTGTGGTCTCTGACTTTGAAGATTTTCTCTGTCTTGGGTTTTCAACAGTTTCTCCACAATGTGCCTCAAATAACTTTATCAAACTTGAGCATATAGGATTAATTCATTCTTCTAATTGTGTCTTATGCATAGTCTGGAAAATTCTTAGCCATTATCTCTTGGAATATTGAGTCTGATTCTCTTTTTTCCTCTTTGGGACTTCAGTTATGTGTGCAGGCCTACTTAGTTTTATTTTACTGTGCTTTGCAGATATTGTATGTGGCTTTTTTTAAAAAACAAACTGAGGGTATGTGGCAACCCTATATTGATCAAATCTTTTGACTTGATAATTTTCCCAAGGTGCCATTTTCCCAACAAGATTTTTTCATTTTGTGTCTGTGTCACATTTTGATAATTCTCATATTTCCAGCTTTTTCGCTATTATTTTATTTGTTATAGTGACCTCTGATCAGTGATCTTTGGTGTTACTATGCAAAAAGATTATGGCTCACTGAAAGCGCAAATGATAGTTAGCATTTTTTAGTAATGAAGTGTTTTTAAATTAAGGTATGTACATTTTTTTAGACATAAAGCTGCTGCTGCTAAGTCGCTTCAGTCGTGTCCGACTCTGTGCAACCCCATAGACGGCAGCCCACCAGGCTCCGTTGTCCCTGGGATTCTCCAGGCAAGAACACTGGAGTGCGTTGCCATTTCCTTCTCCAATGCATGAAAGTGAAAAGTGAAAGTGAAGTCGCTCAGTCATGTCTGACTCTTCGCGACCCCATGGACTGCAGCCCACCAGGCTCCTCTGTCCATGGGATTTTCCAGGCAAGAGTACTGGAGTGGGGTGCCATTGCCTTCTCTGGACATAATGCTCTTGTACACTAAATAGGCTGCAGTATACTACAAACATAACTTTTATATGCACTGGGAAATCAAAAACTTTGGTGACTTGCTTTATTGTGATATCCACTTTATTGCAATGGTCTGGAATCAAACTTGCAGTATCTCCAAGGAGTGCCTGTATAACTTTCCATACAATCCCAGGTTTATTAACTGCTCCCTCTTTTTTTCTTCAGTATTTTCCATTTTTCTTTCCATGCATCCAAACTGAGTTTTACGTTTCCTAAGTCTCTCTTCAATTGTGTCTGATTTGCTGAATATCCATCTAATGGATTCCAAGTTCATGATGAATCTCATAGACAACGATCTCATTATCTGAATTACTTATGTGTGTTTCAAGTCTGTTGTCTTAGTCTTCAGTCATGTGTATCAAGCACTGTATGTAAAAAATATGTAGAAACATATAATTGGAGTCTGAGGTATTTACTGGGGCTCTTAGTCTTCGGTGGACTCTGAATTACAATTTTTATTCTTCAGAGCCCTGTGAGTCTGCTCGAAGCTCTATTCAGCTTCTGAACCTGTTACCCATGCTTTCAGATTGGCAGCTGCATCTAGGAGAAAAGCAGCCTTTGGGGTCAGCTCACTTTCTGGGCTTTCCTCTGTTCCCAGATCTTGTTCCTATAATTTCTTACAGCTTATGTAAAATGAACTTCCCAAGTTGCTCTTAACAGGAAGGGTGATCCAAACTATCAAATTTACCATTCCTGGGGTAGAACTCCATCCTGCTGAAAAGTTTTCTCATTGTTTCCTTATGGAAAATGGATGCAGGATTCTATTTTTAATTAAAAGTTGATTTGGATTTCCCTGGACTAGCCAAGGCAGATAATCATATGGGTGGGGAGGAATTTGGGTGGTTTCTAAAGACTTCTTGGGTTAAGTGTGTCCTCTTTTGTGGTTATAGTGAAGTGCAGTTTTTAACAATAAATGACCTTCTATGGGGCTTCCCAGGTGGCGCTAGTGGTAAAGAATCTGCCTGCCAACGCAAGAGACATCTTAAGAGACACAGGTTCGATCCCTGGGTAGGGAAGATCCTCTGGAGGAAGGCATGACAATCCACTTCAGTATTCTTGCCTGGAGAATCCCATGGACAGAGGGGCTAGCCTCAGATAGCTATAGTCCTCAGATATGGCTAGTGTCCATATAGTCGCAAAGAGTTGGACATGAACGAAGTGACTTAGCACACAAGCACATAGATAATGACACCATCTTCTTTCTCTGGGGCCCATAGTTTCAGCTGGTTCTTTATTTCACTATTATGCCTCCAAGGGAGATCTCCCCTTTCCAAAATGCCCTGTTCTCTTCCAGAAGAGGTGTCTTTCCAAGACTGCTGCCTCTGGTCCTCTGCATTTCCAGCCCCTTCCATTCACTTCCCCAGTGACCAGTACTCTGATTCACCAAGCCTCAGACCTGTTCTCAGTATTTCCTCTCTCAGGGCGGACTGCCTCCTGGGAGAGCCTTAGTTGATGTCATCTGTGCTCTGCCACCACCAGGATCGTGCCACAGGTGCTTCTCCTATGCTTGCCCTTCGCACCCTCTGGTGTGGGCTTCTGAGCGGATGTTTATTTCCCTCACTTACACATAAAGTGAAGTTTGTAGAATTTTCTTCTAGTTATGTTGTAGGACTGGGTTATTTCCTGTCGTAGTAGAACCCTGAACAATAAAAGCACATATTTTGAACTTTTAGATGAAATTACTTTTTAGCTAGCCTTTTACTATTCAGTTCTAATTTCATTGTATTTTGTTCAGAAACAAATTGTAAGATTTTGATTCTTTGGAAAAAGAGACTTCTTTTGTGGTTGAGTATATGGTTAATTTTTCTTTGAATGTTCTACATGCATTCTATATCCATTTGAGTTTAGTAATCATACTGAATAAATCTAGACTTTTTCTTATTTTTGATACATCACTTTCTTGAGAATTAAACTCTATTAAAACCCATGTAGTCCTTATAGTTCTGTCAGTTATTGCTTCATGAATTTTGAGGCTATATTGTGAAATATTTACTGTATATATGTGTAAATATATATATATATGTGTGTGTGTATGTTATGTGTGTGCTTTGTGCTCACTTGGTAAGCTGTGTCTGACTCTTTGTGACCCCATGGACTGTAGCCCACCAGGCTCCTCTGTCCATGGGATTTTTTAGGCAAGAATACTGGAGTGGGTTGCCATTTCCTTCTCCTGGGGATCTTCCTGAGCCAGGTATTAAACCTGTATCTCCTGCACTGGCAGGTGGACTTACAGCGTGTGTGTGTGTGCGTGCATGTAGGTGGATTCTTTACCATTGCTCAATCTGGGAAGTGTGTGTGTGTGTGTATGCACATATGTATGTGTGTGTGTGTATTCAAGTTGGCTACATCTTTGACCTGTTGTTCCCTTAACAGTATAAAATCTTTGTCTGTTTTCCACATTGCATTAGATTTTGTCTGATATTAAAACTGTCACTGTACCTTAATGTTTTACATATTTAATGCTTCTATCTCTTGTTTTATAGCTTTTCTTTCCTTTCTTGTTTAGAAAAGTCTCCTCAGTCTTTAGGCTGTATTGTAGTCTCTAAGTTTTCTTGCAAAATTTCTCTTACTTTTTCTGTTGTTAATGATGATGTATAAACTATGACAAAACACATTTATAGAATACATAGCTTGATTTTTAATGACACATTTCCTTAAAATTTCTTAAAAACACCTTATGCTTCAGCTTCTTATCAGTGGTAAGAGCTTTCAGAGTTTCAGCTTCTGTTACTTCACTGTAAAAAGGTACAAGAAGCAAAGACATAAAAATCAGCTTGCTGTTTCCTTAGTTTCATAATGGCTGACTAAGAGTGCCCCTGTTATGTTAAATTTAGACCGGACTTAACACAATGAAACGTTTTGGGAAGGCCATTTTAACTGTCATAGACGCTGGTATCTAAAGAAGTGCTTAGAGTGGGAATGTAAATTGGTACAGCCACTGTGGAGAAGAGTAGGGAGGTTCCTTAAAAACTAAAAACAGAGCTACCATATGACCCAGCAATCTCACTCCTGGGCATATACCCAGAGAAAAACTGTAAAAAAGACATGTGCCCCAGTGTTGCCTGCAGCACTGTTTACAACAGCCGGGACATGGAAGCAGCCTATATGTCCATCAACAGAGGAATAGATAGAGATGTGGTACACATATACAGTGGAGTATTACTCAGCCATAAAAGGCATAAAACTGGGTCATTTGTAGAGATGTGGATAGAACTAGAGACTGTCATACACAGTGAAGTAAGTAAAAAACAAATATTGTATATTATTGCATATATGTGGAATCTAGGAAAGTGGTATAGACAATCTTATTTGCAAAATAGAGACACGGATGTAGAGAAGAACAGACATATGGACAGCAAGGGGAGAAAGGGGAAGTAGGATTGATTGGGAGATTGGGATTGTCATATATACACTATTGATACTGTGTCTAAAACAGGTAAGTAATGAAAACTGACCAGATAGCTCAGGGAACCCTGCGTGGTACTCTGTGGTGACCTAAATGGGAAGGAAATCCAAAAGAGGGGATACATATATACGTACAGCTGATTCACCTTGCTGTATACTAGAAACTACACAACACTGTAAAGAAACTATATTACGATAAAAATTAATTAAAAAAAGATGTGGTTAGAGCAGAAGAGAAGAGGAAGGAAATGCGCTTTGACTAATAACTAAAAATGAGCAGGGGGACAGACAGGTGGGAGGAAACGTCACAGTGGAATATAGGTGTGAAGAGAATAGAGGACAGAAATGTAACGATCAACACGTACATCTGATTTAAAAAGAAAACTGATGACATTGAATGGGAGAGAGCTGATTCTGTTATGGGGATGAGAAAGGCGCATCTCAATAAAGAGTGAGAAAGGGCAAAAAGCGAGGAGAAGCCCAAAGGCATCTACCACAGAAAAGAGCTCACGTTCGGAGTCTGAGGGAACCAGGTTTTACTTCAGAAAAACTGAAGGAGAAACATGGTTTAAATATATGAGTCAATGTTATACGGAAAACGAAAAGGGCAAGAACAAAAGGTGTGCCGGCACCAGGAACACGGGCCCGGTTTCCCGGGAGGTCAGACCATCGGGTGCAGTCCACTGGTGGTGCTTTGAAATGGAAGTGAAGAGTCTATCTTGTAAGATAAAAGAGATTGGGATGAGGAGATGTTTTCTCATTCTGAATTTTCAGATTTTGAAACACTTGTTTCTGTAGCTTTGATATTTTTTAGCTTTCTGGTTGACCCGTGGGTTGTTTTTGCTCTGAACAAAGAGGAAGGAAAGCTGCCTTTGCTCCCATTCATGGATCTAATTAGGCATGTTACCCAATCTGTAATAAATCATGGGTTTAGTTTTTCTTTGCTAAGGTGGTCAGAGGCCTTCAGGCATGAGTGACTTATTAAAATGTACTCTCATAGTTGGGGATGAATGATCAGCCTGGTATTGTCAATCACTCAATAATTTTATATCCCCGAAGCTCTCCCTGGGTTGTTTTGTACTACACAAAGATGACATTTTATTCTGGTATTTGTTCTTAGACATGATTCACATTTTGCGATATCTAGAGCATAAGGAAATCATTCTAAATTCAGCAATCGTGCCAGTTTGACTAAAAAAACTTATTTTCCATATCCACAGAAATGTTAATCAGATTCTTGTTAGAACATGTGTAAGAAGTGGTTTTCATTGTCACAGCTCCTGATGTCAGATTACTAAAATAATTTATGTTTTGTTGTGGGAACATGGGTGCACGCAGAGCCTTCCCAATCACACGACCACTCTCGGCCCACACTTCTTCATAATACACAGAAATTATTTGCATTTTGTGGTAACGAGTGAATGGCAGCCACAGCAGAATTTCAACATGGCTGTTCTTTATTTGATTAAATATATTCTCTATTTATTCTTAAAAAAACTAATTTAAGTTAAACGGCAATAAACCATGATAATTTAGAAAACATGTTGAAACTGAGAGTGAAGAGAAATGTTCTCTACGTAAACCACACTGTAAACCATAAAACTTATTTTTGTCAACTGCTTCTCATGACAGTGGCTAGGAATTTGACATTTCTACTACAGTAGGCAAAAAAACATGTAAAATACACTCTCCCACATACCACATCACATCTCTATTTATATTTCCAAACTAAAAGCATTTCAGCCCCCAAAAGTGCTGAGTGTACTGTGTCCGTTTACACCAAGAGCTGTAAGTTCACACAGGCCTTTACCTTAAACGGGTGTATTTGGTGGCCAGGCCCCTCTACCCTCAAGCCATACTTAATGGATCAGGCTTGGCTCACCAAGAGAAAAACACTGCTCTTGATCCTAAAAGGTGGGGAACTGTTCAATGAACTCTGGTCAACACAAGACAAAACAAAAAAGCTATTCTAGAAACCCGTCTAAAGCACCCAGGATCACTTATCCACTTCAGGATGTGCCAGCAGTTATTCAGCTACTTATGAAAGTGAGTTTTGTGAAAATTCATGTAGTTTGAGGCTGAGTATTTTAAAACTAGAAAAGGAACCTTAAGTTATCTGTTATGGTACACACGAAAGTGACAGAAATGTGGCTAGTGCTCTGATGTCAGCTGAGATATATATTCCATACAGTTGACTAGATCTCAGCAGATTTATAATAAAAACTTCCCCTTTCCACTTCAAGATCATAAGAAGTCAGCACAATCTGGTCTTTTCCCTATAGAAAGGGCATTTAGTTTGGGATGTAACGTTTTAAAACAATAATACAAACCTCCTGGGAGAATACCACAATAAATGTCTCAAAAACCACTCGGTTAATCCCAGGGTATAATCCGGCTGTTTTAAATTACTGCAGGGAATATTACGGGCCTTAATGACACTGTAACTGCTTAAAGCCAAAGAAAGCTAGAAAGAGAGGCCAAAAAGATGAGCTCAGAGCCAGCTGAAGTGACAACAAACATGTGGCTGTTTACTAGGGTTGGAGAGGTTTAGTCTGCAGATGTTTGTGGTCTATGGAAGGCTTCAGAGGAATGAGTTGTTATGAAGATTTGCCGAGTTTGATGAGAGCAAGATTCTCCTTGGAGATGGCAGGCCCCAGACAGGGAGGCCCAATGGTAGAGACAGAATTTATAGATTTCTGTGGTCAGATCATACTCTACTGGTTCCACAATGTACATCAACAAATTAATATTGTACGGATGTCATTTCAAAGCCTCTTAAAGACGAGAGTCATTACTGAAGCCATTAGAGCACAGATGGTTCCAACTATATGCAGATATTCATACTTGCATTTTTGCATTATAGCTGCTTTTTTTTCCTGTTGAACTGTAATGAATTGTCTCATAATCTATTCCATCTTCTTGCCATTAGCAGGCTTTGAATGTTCACAAATAGGAGCAAAGAACTCATTTTCCAGAGCTTTAATCACACAAAGAGGGAATGCCTAATTCTCTAAATGAAATGGTCTGTGATCACTGAAGCAGAGATTTAATATATCACGGCAAATTAGGTAGATTTTAATAAATTACTTATCTCTCTGAATACTTTACATATGCTTAAGAAGGAACATAGCCTGTTTGCAAACAGTGAAAACCCACAGCCTATAAAAATCCTTTGAAGAAAATGACAAATAAAAAAGTAAATTAAAAAATGAAATGCATTATATCCTAGACCTCTAGAGACAATTCCTTTGCAGCATTGATTCACAGCTCCATTAAAAATATCAATTAAATCCTTCAGTGAGATTGAGTAAAAGCTAGAAAATTAACTTTCTGAGCTGCTTTTCAAGGATCTGGTTATCCAGATACACTCGAGCATTGTACAAGCTTGATGTAAATTTTAAAAAAATGATAAAAAGATATTCCTTTCAGGTCTAACTAAGCATATCAAAATCTGAGTCATATTTTTAGTATTCTCTTTCTCTGCTATAAGCCAAGTTTTCAAAGTGTAAATTTCATGTATAAATATTTCTTCTTTATATACACACATCCCTGGATCCATATGACCATTACAAATATCTGAAAACAATACAAATATTAATAAGAAAAACTATACTTTTTAGGAAAGAAAAAAAACTTGGAGTGATTTAATAAGTTGGTGCCAAGTCTCATTCTTTATATTTAATTGATAGAAACGGCATGCATCAAAGAAAATGCATACTGAGCTTTAATGTGCATAAAATGGATATTAGCATTTTAAAGAGGAAGATTAACACATTAATCCAAGTAATTTTCATATACTGCTTCTAATAAAATCTTCACAGTATAAAACTCTTAATGAGGCTAATCATAGGCATTCCATTTAGTGGGACAATTAGGGGTAACATAAAAGTATTTCTTTTTCAGAGGTTTTCTAAGATTTATGCTTTTTTGCTTATTAAAAATAAAAATGGGAATTGCGTTTCAGTTCTTCATAAGGAAATGTTGAAAATGCTAATAGACTTTCTCATGTTATCATGCAGGTATAAATTATTGAGAAGGTGTTGCCCACTGTGGAGAACTTAAGTTCTCAAGGGGTGGCAGTCATGGGAAGAAGGGAATAGAAAAATAAACAAATGAAAAAGTATACAAAACACGAACACTTCAAACCCCGGTCCTCCCCGCCCAGCTTCCCATGAATTATAGATTATATACACCAGAGTAATTACGGAAACCTCATCTAAGCGCTTTCATGTGAGCATTTACTCAGGAGTAGGAGACGCCTCTGGAACAGTTTCTTTCAAGCCTCCAAGTCCTCTCTGAATTGCTCGTAGACAGACCGTAGGGCATGGAGGGCTTCGACTGTTACCCTGAGCTTGCCAATACCTCCACCACTTGCTCTGGCATCCAAAACTAGGGAGAGAACAGCAGAAAAGTGTTAATATTATTCAACAGATTTTTCTTGAGATAAGCCTAACTGAAATAATTGAAAAGATGAAAACAGCTCTATAAAAGTCCAAAATTCACTGGCATCAGAAATCTAAGAATTAAAGTTTGTCATGTGTGTGTGAATGTGTATACCCATTTCAGAGTTATGGCATGTAGGCATGTATGAATACACATTGCTTGCAGAGTTAAAACTAATTATCTGATCCTGACCTTTACCTAGTGGAAAGGCTACAGGATAATGATTCCCACATAGAATCAGAATTTCTGAGGAAGAAACAAAAAGTCTAAAAGGGATCAAGATATGACAGTGAAGAATTTGTTCTAACATACAGTGTTAGCAAATCACAGAATGGCAACCCACTCTAAAGAAATTATGTGATCATAATTTGGAATGCTTATTTATCTTTCTAAGGAAAACATTCCATTTAAAATAGATTATATGTGGGACTTGCCTGGCGGTCCAGTGGCTAAGACTTTGTGTTCCAATTCAGGGGGCCCATGTTCGACCCCTGGCTGGGGAACTAGATCCCACATGCCACTAACAGTTTGCATGCCACCACTAAAGATCCCATATGCTACAACTAAGATGCAGCACAGCCAAATAAATATTAAAAAACAGATGATATGTGAAATGAGAAAAAGTTAAAATGGCAGACCCAGAATCTTAAGGTCTATGGACTCGTTTTGAGGATCTATGAACGGATGTTGCAGGAAAGGAAATGTAAAATTTTTGAGTGTCAGTGGGCTTCTCTGGGAAGGAGGCACAGCTTTCAGTGGTGTACTAAAGGAAGACTGTGGGATCATTCTCTGAGTTCAGGGGCGGCAGCGAAATGGGCTGCTGATTCAGACTCCACCCTCTGTGAACAGTGATACCTACTAGTGATTCAAGGCCAGAATTTTGGACCTGGTAAGTCTGTGGTTTTCTTGAACTTTTAATGTGTGTGTGCCTAATTCCAAAAAAATTTGTAAGGAAACGTTCATATAAAACTTAATATACAAAGACTTAGGTAGAGAAATGAGCAGGAAGGGAGACTGCGGGGGCACAAGTGGTCCCCAGCACACAGAGGAGTCGTCACCGCTTCTTTGGGATGTTTCATGTCTATGTCTGGCAAAGCAATAAAAACCTGACTTGACTAGTGTTTTAATTTTCTGACTCTTTCCCAGAACAAGCCACAGTAGCTGTCGACATCAGGTCAATATGGTCATTTGTGGTCTTGCAGAATGAGAAGACGGTGTGTGAAACAGAACTGACTGGAGAAGAGATTAAGAATACAAAGCAGAGATAATTTTGATCCTTTTTGTCTCTTGGTTCTGGCTGTCTTTATAGGATTTAGGTTAATATTTTAATCCTCTCATCTTTTTCTTCTATGCCTGCCAAAGTTGTGACATGTATATGATATGGATGTGATGTGTACAGTTTATAAAATTTCCCAGAAGAGGTTTCTAATTTGGTTACTTGGTCTAACTTGGTTAATTATTTGGCCTGATTCTGAATGTGGAGCACTGATACATACCCAGGGCAAGCTCGATGGCTGAATCATGGTATAAGCAGAGTGCCTGGCACTTAAGAGGTGCTCAGTTAAGTGTTCACTTAACACATGAATCAATGAGTTAACAAACCATTTACATTCTTCCAGCTGTGGATGGCTCTGCTGACTTAAGAAGTGAGACTAGGACTCAGCCTTATTGCTCCATTTATTGTATAGCTCAGGCCATCCCTGATTATTATTATTAAAAGTCTTGATTTCGTAAGGTACAATTCCTTCAGCAGATTCTAAACGTGTTATATAAGGATAAAGAGTAGAAATTAGGCATTGGTGGGACTCACACCTGGTGAGGTGAAAGTTGAGGAGCGGACTTTTTGTAAAGAATCCGTAACTCCACCCTGAATCCTGATGAGAAGCAAGTGACCAAAATGACTCAGCTATTAGCTGTGACTCTATCACCGGATTGTAACACTGAATTAAAGAGGAGCCTTGCAAAAGACACTATAACGATCACTCAGAATAGCATGCCTTAGCTGAAATGAGGCTTGACAACATGAGGCTTCTATAAACAACATTAAAAACAATCCAATGGCCAAATTATTGTCACACTCCCTGATCCCCCCATACTAACAAAATGAGTAATTCCTTATGAAACACAATTAATTATTTTAAAATTTCTGTTGACTCAAAGGCAGGCAGAGAAGGAGGGGGATGCAGGGAGAGATTCCAGCTTCAACAGAAAGTCAGCTTGAGTTGCAAAGGGTTCAGCTAGTGTGTGACTCAACATCTTTGCAGCCAGCAAAAAGGTTTTAATAAAGGCTTTGGATTTCAGCAATTGCTGGTGGTACAGATTGAGCAATACTTCCACCCGTACCATCGATATTTTGCTCGATGATGTCTCTCCCTTCCCGAAACACGTCAGCGAGGTCAACGCTAGCGATGCCAATGTCCTCACACTCCAGGTCCTGCTCGTCCTCAGGAGGGTCACTGACCACAGTGAAGCGGACACTGAGGAGGGAAACAGCAGAGAGCATCCCCAGAAAATGAGGAGGAGACCACCACAAGCGAAACAAGACTCCTGAATGGGTGTTTTTTAAAAATCACAAACTGTGGCATTTCAAAGTTTTCTATCATTCCAATAAAAAGAAAATTATATTAGATAAATTATTCTATGAATGATTAGAATGATTAGCGTACACCCAGACTTCACATGAACACTAATTCACTTTTCTCAGCACTGATTACCATTTATCTCTAGAATCTGAGAAAATTACTAGGCGAAGAGAAGAACCAGATGTTCACTCTATTACACAATTATCTGATCATATTTTGACATGTCTACTGTTGAGGCTAAAAGGATCAAGGGAGTAAAGACCATGGAGGTTAGGGCAGTGTTTTCAACAGAAAAGTAACATTTTCTATAGAAATGCACAACTTTAGAGTTTCTACTAAGCAGCTTAACCAACTGTGTTTTATATATTCCAAATTATGTTAGATAAATGCTGTAGTTCTGCCCAACAGCTATATGAAATGTTTGTATTACTTCAGCAATCTTTTAACTTATAATCATAGCATCCAAGTTTTATTTTACTTTTTGACATATAATTGTAGGGTTCTGATGGAACTGATTTGAATTAGTGGCTTGTGTTGAGGCCAAACACGGATTGACCAAATGACAGGAATTTACAGTTAAGTAGTCTTTTGATACGTCTTGGCAGCATAGCTTAAACCATGAATCCTTGTAAACTACCATATTAACCATTTTCAAAATGTATCCATCCCAAATCAGACTCAAACAAGAAATTTTTTTCTTAGATAACATTCTTCAGTAAAAATGTAAGTCTCTGAGACAGTGTGCCTTGAAAAATATGCACAGCTAAAATCCTTTCCAAATACTTACAGGTAAACATGACAATATTTTAAAATAATTTGCTAAAAGCACTCAACATTTCATTTCTTTACTAAGGCCCTGCTTTTTGGCTAGCAATACATTTTGTTCAGGAAATAGAAATCCCTTAAGTTGAAACCAAAGGTAATACCTATTTACACAATAACTGTGTAATTGTGAAGACTACAGAATGGTCTGCAAAGTGGGTAAGATGGATATTTTATATGATGCATAAAATAGAGAAATTAAGTGGTTAACAACAAAGCCCATTGAGCAGGAAACTCTGCTCAATGTTAAGTGGCAGCCTGGATAGGAGGGGAGTTTGGGGGAGAATGGATACATGTATATGGATGGCTGAGTCCCTTCCCTGTTCACCTGAAATTATCACAACATTGTTAACCAGCTATACTCCAATACAAAATAAAAAGTTAAAAAGGAAGATTAAGTGGTTAAGGGCATCTATTTTGGGCTCAAATTTCTGCCTTCCTATTTATGAGCTGTGTGACTTTGTACAAATTACTTAACCTCTCTGATCTCAGTTCCCCTATCTGTAGGACAGTAATAATTCATTCGGCTCTTGTTAAGATCAAATTAGACGATACTTTAAACAGTACCTGGAATGCAGTAAGCACTGAATAAGTGTTTGCTCTTTTATTATTATTATTTTTAACCAGGTAGAGTTTCTTAAGCCTCTCTATTTCTAAGGGGAGAGAAAAAGAAGGCATGGGAAAAGCTTGTTTCAACAGAAAACAGAGACACCCAAATTACCCAATGGCTATATCACTCAAACAAGAAGAATAATGATGAAAGATATTGTCCTAAAATGAGTGTGCTTAGAAAAGCAGGAATAAGAAGTGATATTTGATGCACATTTTATACCCACAAGACTTACAGAAAAGACAGAGGCTACAAGATTATAATAATAATGTTAAGTGTTATCCTTAAATAATGTCTCATCTAAGGATAATATCTGCTGCTGCTGCTGTCACTTCAGTCGTGTCCGACTCTGTGTGACCCCACAGACGGCAGCCCACCAGGCTCCCCCGTCCCTGGGGCTCTCCAGGCAAGAACACTGGAGTGGGTTGCCATTTCCTTCTCCAATGCATGAAAGTTCTATCACTTTACAAATGCAGACTACAACCTCCACTGAATACGTGAGAATTCTGAGACAAAAAGGAAAAAAAAAAAACAACCCTTCTAAATGCCAAGAAAAGAGCTAAACATTAAAACAAGCAATATTTCTGGTTTAAATTCTATTGAGAGCAAAATGAGACATCAAATACAAAAATAAGAAATTAATGTTAGGCTGAAAAGGGAAGAAGGTGCACTAAGACAGTTTAAAAACTATTTAGTTCAGCCTTGGTTTAGGCTAAACTGTATATACACATACATGGACTCATACGGCCACATCTTATCTTACCTTGAACCCTGTCAGACAAGAGAGGTGGAACCCTGCTTTACGTGCTGAAGAGGCTTCACTAACCAGCTTAAATGTCATCTCCTTGGATTTGCCTTCATGTTATTATTATTTTCTTTACTCCTACTTTTTTTTTTGGCTGGGCTACATGGGTCTTGGGATCTTAGGCCAGGGATTGAACCCAGGCCTGGCAATGGAAGCTTGGAGCCCTAACCACTGGGCTGCCAGGGGAGTCCCTTCACGTTATTTTCTATTTTAGAAGCTTGTTTAGCTTTCTCTTAGTACCTACTGTAATGTATAGTTGGTCGACTTGTTGGCTGTCTCCCTCAGCGAGATGTACATTCCATGAGTGCAGAGACTTCCTCTTATCCAGCATTTTAGTTCCTGATACTTAGGTAGGGATCATAAATGTTTGGTGAACTACTATGTGAACTGCAAAACCGAAGTCCCAGTTGAAGACTGGCTGGAGAAGGCCAGCTTTGGGCTGGGTGGGCCTCAAGGTTGAGACCTCAGACGTTGCTTGCTGTCATTTAGGAAACCAGAAGACACTGAAACTCCTTAGATCATTTTCTAAAATGACACTTTTGATTCTTTCCACATTCTGAAATACTTCCTTTTAATACAAAACAGGATAGAAGAAACTAAGGGTCACCTGTGAGTTTTACGCTCAATCTGCACAGTAGAACCCTTGCAGGGAAGAAATGAAACCAAAAAGGAGCCTTAAGTCAGTATGAAAACTATGACTTCAAAGAAATAGTTTTCAGACTCCCATTTCAAAGTGTTACCTCACTTTTAATGTGACACTTATCTACTTGTAAATACAGCATGGGGCAGCAAGCAAAGGTGCTATATGTAATTCACTATATTATACAACGCACATCATTTTATGTGTGTCAGGGAAGTTTGGTCAAACTTATGTAGCTGTGGCTGAATATGTTATCACCAGTTTACGAGAGGGATGCTGTCTGAGCAAACATAATCTCATAATCTAGGAGGTAAGGGAAAAGCCTGTTTCAATAGAAAACAGAGACACCCAGAGTATTTATAAATACTCTGTGGCCTCAGAGTATTTATAAGAAGCGAGAACATTCACTGGAGTCACAACTGTCTTTTGCCTGTGGACAGATGTAAATTCTTTTTTTTTCCTTAAGAAAATGACACCGCCTCCCGCGATGGCCCCGTCCCTCCCTTGGGAGTCAGAGGAGCTCGCGGCTGGCGCTCCCAGCCCTCACTCAGCTGTCGTCAGCCCCGAGTCGGTCACTCTGCCCCTGCAGTGCCGTTTGCTGTGTGTTTCTAAAATGACACGAACATTTGTGTCTCTGGGGGGCATTTAGAAATTTTAAGGGAAACAATGATGGGAGAGTGGGAGTCATTATAGCTATTGTGGACTTCTTAATGTTATTTTTTAAAGCTCAGTTCCGGACAGGGATAACCTAGCTTGCTGACCGCAGAGAAGCAGGTGACACGGCCAGTGCCGTCTAGTCACTAGTGGCCTGCGATGCCTGAGGGACTGGTGGTATGTGAGGGGGCCTTGAAAGACGCTGAAGTATACAAAGTGAGTAAAACCTGAGTGATTATCTACCGTCCTGGGAAAAACACCAAACCTCGAAGTAATTAACAGGGTTTTCCTTCTCTTTCTTCAGAATCAAGATCCAAGGAAACAATACATGTATTTCAAGTTCTTAAAGAAAAAGCCACTGTTAGAACCTAAGAGCTAAGAATTTCAGTTTCCTTTCACGAAACAGAAGATTAGATGCTAGTTTGAAAGCTGTTTTGAAAAATCTAATGTTGTGAACATTCACTTCGTGACCTCCAGGAAAGAGATGAACTTGAGTCTCTTTTTCAGGTTGGGGGCTAAGCTCAGGTAAGGCAATGAGAGGCTGTGTCATTCATGGCAAGCAGAAGAAGACAATGGGGAGATAAAGGGTCCCCCTCCAGGCCAAGGGGGACAAGCCAGTAAAGGGGCACTGCTGAAGCCCCACTCAGCATTCATAGGCAGCACTGAGATAACTCCTGAGACTGCATGGATGGGAGTTCACTCAAATGCACGAACTCACTAAGATCATGTTCTTTTTCTCCTTCTCAAAAGGGTTTAACTTCTATACTGACCCAAAATGCAAAGTGCTCTGTTCAAACTGGCCGAAAAAGACATTAAAAATAACATGAAACGATGAATTATTAAACCGTGATAGTGATGTAAAAATGTCTGAAAGGCTGAGGAGCTATTACAAATAATAATATTATTATATACTTACTACTGCTTATTGTGACTGTAGTGACTATCTACCATGTACTTAAACTCTTGTGTGAGGAGCTATTCTATCCATCTCACGTGTATCATCTCATTTAATCCTTACAACCACCCTATATGGAATTATCGTTTCCATTTTACAGGTGCAGAAAGCGAGGCACAGGGTGGTGGTCTGAGGTCAGACAGCTAGTGACAGAACAAGAAATTATACTCCGGACGCTGGGTCCAGAGCGCCCCCTCCTGGCACTCCTTGTTAGGAGCGTCACAGTCACAGTGGCAGTGGGGTTCTTTATATACTAACTACACTGTACAGGTCTTTTGGTTTGCAGAGCACTGTAGGATCTTTACAGCTACTCTGTATGATAGGCAGGGCTATGATATTTCTACGAGGAAAGAGACACAGAGAGGTCACATACTCGTTCAAGGACACAGAGCGAATCAGGGAAGTTGTGTTCTGCTTCCTTATCTTGTGCTTTTTTTTTTTTTAACCATACCATGCTACCTTGTATAAACCATCAGGTAATTCAGAATGCTTAAAATATACCTTCTATTAGGCATCTCTTGTTTCAGTAGTATAGCTTTCAAGATGTCTCTCTTGGCCTGGTTGTTTTCTTCATCCACG
Source organism: Cephalophus harveyi (assembly GCA_006410635.1). Classification (NCBI taxonomy): domain Eukaryota; kingdom Metazoa; phylum Chordata; class Mammalia; order Artiodactyla; family Bovidae; genus Cephalophus; species Cephalophus harveyi. Next base: position 9,623 of record SJYT01020513.1, on the reverse strand, counting down.
TAGATCACTAAACCCAAAAAAAAAAAAAAAAAACAAATTCACAGGAGGCAGACACTCAGGAATATGCTACGCTAGTACCATTCTGTATTTGTATAAATACCTGTTTTTAGAGATGCGTGCCACCTCGCTTGTACGCCTGGGAAAAGAAAGCAGCGCTGGAAACCAGAATCAAATCTGAATAGTCATGTGATCTAATGTCATGTCACTGGCAGGCCTGTGTGCACACTGTCAGAGAAGATACGAGCAACATCTGAGAGTGCCACATCGCTGTCACTGCCTGTTAATGGCAGTGGCAGTCATGACAGTAAAAGCCAGCGGTCTTTATTGCTTTGTATTTGAGGGATTTACTGCATTTTCTTTCACCCAAGGAGCGAGTGATAATGATAATGTATGGCAGAGAGCTTGTCCTTCCTGACAGCCCCGGTAATTTAATCCTTCTTTCCTGCCACAACACGAAATAAAAGAGGCATCCTAGTGCGCTGGGTTGAGGAAATCCACAGGCTGACGTTTGTTCGTGGTTGGGTCGGGGGTACGGGATAGACTTCTGGAGTGAGGCGAGGAGAGGCTTTTTTGGGTGTGAAGTTTGTCTGTGGGTTTTAAAGGTACACGCTGGCATGCAGGGATGTGGCTAGACTTTACTGAGCTGAAATATCAGATTAGATAACTCATCTGAGTCCCACCAGGAAGAAGATGGTGAACATGTAAAACTAAATAAGCGTCTGCACTTTGGGAAAATGGCATCTTGGAGTGTGAACACTTCAATTTTTATCCTGCTTATTTTTTTCTCAGCTTGGCAGCCCTTCAGCCATACCTTAGCTGTGGAAGACATTTCTTTTTCAGATGCCATTATGGAGTTAAAGTCTCTCTGGTGACCAGATCTCAATTTAGAGATTATTCCTTTATCACACACAGGGTGAAATATACCACGACAATTCTAAAGCCAGGTTTCACTAGGAACAAACATATTTTATACTGAGAATGTTTCCCTGGACAATTTGAGTGCAGTCTCAAATTATGATGCTATCAACTCATTTAATCCTTGGCTCAGTTGAGTAAAAACTGAGGGCCAAAGACGGTACATGCCAGGCACTGAGTTAGGCACACATGCTGGGGGGCACAAAGGTCTGTGTAGGGGTGGGCTGGTGGTTTAAGAGAAGGAAGAACCAAGGTCAAACTACAACTTTGAGCTTATTGTTCTTTGCACGATACTGTACTAGTGAATGTGGCCAATTATATAAGTTACTGTGATTTACACAAATCGAAAAAGACAAAGGGTTCTTGTAAATTTTATAAATATAGTGTGTTACTTACCAATGCCAACATGTCATGCTTTTTAAAAAAGTCATGCTCTTCCACTATGGGAAGAACAACAGGATTTCATTTTAGCTACCAGAACCCACCTGCCAATGCAGGAGATGTAAGAGATGTGGGTTTGATCCCTGAGTGAGGAAGATCCCCTGGAGAAGGGAATGGCAACCCCCTCCAGTATTCTTGCCTGGAAAAATTCCATGGACAGAGGAGCCTAGTGGGCAACAGTCCACGGGAATGCAAAGAGTTGGACACGACTGAAATGACTTAGCATGCACACCACACCACATTTTATGTCTTCTGATGGGTATTTAGGTTGTTCACCTCCTGGCTATCGTGAATAATGCTGTGCTGAACATGATGTACAAACTCTGTCAGAGTCCTTGCTTGTAATTCTTTTAGATGTGTTTCCAGAAGTATAATTGCTGAATCTTTGGCAATTCTATGTTCAATGCTTTAAAAAAACATCTTTACCACTGAAGAATACTCTGGCTACCTGACGTGAAGAGCTGACTCTTTAGAAAAGACCCTGATGCTGGGAAAGACTGAAGGCAGGAGGAGAAGGGGACGACAGAGGACGAGATGGCTGGATGGCATCACTGACTCAGTGGACATGAATTTGAAAAGGCTCCAGGAGATGGTGAAGGACACAGAAGCCTGATGTGCTGCAGCCCATGGTGCCGCAGAGTCAGGACACGACTGAGCGACGGTGCTGAAACTGGTAAAAACCGGTATGGCTGGGACACGTTTTGCTTTTGCTGCATTCAGTTGACTAGTACACTGTATTTCCTAGTCTCTTAACAAAGATAAAAATAGTGATGGCCACCATTATGTGAGTGACATTCATGTACCACATACTACACTCAATATTTTGCTTACTGCAGTCACATCTGTTAAGAACCAGGCAGACCCACAACTTACATATGATCAAGCAGACCTAGAGAAGCTAAGTAATTTGCCCCAAGTAACCTAGCCAGGAAGTGGCGGAGCTAGAATTTGAATCCAGGAAGGTCTGCCTCATGGCCTGCCTTCTTAACCTCCCTGCTAAACCTCCATCTTCCACATGAGGCCAGAACTCTTCCTGTGGTTTAAGCTGCAACCATGCTGTTAGCACAGGCTGAAATGTGAGCGAGTTCCATCACTGTGTCAAGAGAAGCTACCTCACTCTCACGCTTTCTTAAAGGGATATTGCTTTGTTACACTTGGTACCTTAACCAATTCTCTTGACTGAACACTTCCAAAAATTCCTTTTCGACAAATAATAAATGTTGGAGAGGGTGTGGCGAGACGAGAACCCTTCTACACTGTTGGTGGGAATGTAGAATGGTGCAGTCTCTATGGAGAACAGTATGAAGCTTCCTTCAGAAACTAAAAACAGAACTACCATATGAGCTAGCAATCCCACTCCTGGGCACATATCCAGAGAAAACTGTAATTCAAAAAGAAACATGCACCCAAATGTTCACTGCAGCACTATTTACAATGGTCAAGACCCGAGAACCACCTAGATGTCCATCAACAGATGAATGAAGAAGGTGTGTGTGCGTGTGCACACACAGTATATATACCACATCTTCCAAATAAATATATGTATATACAGTGGAATATTACTCAGCCACTGAAAAGAATGAACTAATGCTATCTGTAGCAACATGGATGGACCGAGAGATTATCATACTAAGTGAAGTGAGCCAGACAGAGAAAGACAAATATCACATGATATTGCTTATATGTAGACTCTTAAAAAAAAGAAAAGAAAGACAAATGAACTTACTCACAAAGCAGAGAAAGAAAACAAACTTACAGTTACTAAAGGGGAAAAGGTGGGGGGAGAGATAAATTAGGAGTTTGGGACCAACAGAGTCACACTACTCTACATAAAACAGATAAACAATAGGGGCCTACTCTATAGCATAGGGAACTCTACTCAATATTTTGTAATAACTTATAAGGGGAAAAGAATCTGAAAAAGAAACATATACATATATATCTGTATGTTTGTATGTAATTGAATCACTGTACACCTAAAACTAACATACAACACTGTACAACTATACTTGAAAATAAAAAATTTCCTTTTAGAAAAAACTCCAGCTGCACACTGATGAGTTTGGTTCTCCAAAAGTGTACCAAGTGAGAAGTACAGCTCTCCTGCTTGTATAAATGAGGCCTCCGGGAACTTAATCTATCCTGACCGGGGTTCGATCCCTGGGTTGGGAAGATCCCCTGGAGAAGGCAATGGCAACCCACTCCAGTACTCTTGCCTAGAAAATCTCATGGACTGAAAAGCCTGGTAGGCTACAGTCCATGGGGTCACAAAGAGTCGGACACGACTGAGCGACTTCATAATAATGGCTCTTATTCTTTAATGTGCATCAGAATCCCTGCAGGATGTGATAAAATGAGATGACTGGGCTCCCCTTCAACTTCTAACTCCGTAGGTTATGGGGAAGGCCTGAGAATCTGCATATCTAATATCTTCCCAGCTGCTGGTCAGCTACCACTGAGAACCAAGGTCTAAACCCTTGAGCGACTTTCTTTCTTTCGATTTTTGAAATCAGCTTTTTAAATCAGCTCCTTCCCTGATTTCTGGTCTAAACTACCACTGAGAACCAAGGTCTAAACCCTTGAGCGACTTTCTTTCTTTCGATTTTTGAAATCAGCTTTTTAAATCAGCTCCTTCCCTGATTTTTGAAAAGGATCAGAAACTAGTAAATATTTTTTTTGTGTTACACATGTGGGAGACACTTAGGTTACCTCTAATCAGCTTATAATCCCAAGAATATCCATTTGATATTCTGAATTAGGTGGGTTAAAAAAAAATCTACATTTCAAAACTTAAAATATCTATTAAAAAGCAATCCTGGTGATTATGAAATGAATCTGAACTCTCCAAAAGTTAAGATAATTACCTTTCATTCTCATTAGAAGCTACATGGGTTTAGGATTTGCTAGAATTTGACATAAACTTACTGAAAGGATGTGTCTCAAAAAAGATACACATCAGTAGTCCAAATACTTGAGGTGATCTTGAATTCTCTACCATTAAAAACACAACCCATGTATACGTATAACTGATTCACTTTGCTGTACAACAGAAACTAACAAAGCATAGCAAAGCAACTCCAATAAAAAACAAAAATCAGAAACTACATCCCTCACTTCTGCAGGTTGGGGAAATCCCTATTTTCTTTAGCAATGTTATTTGGCAGAAGAAATGCAGATAGTTTAATTATATAAGGGGGCTTCCCAGGTGGCACTAGTGGTAAAGAACCCACCTGCCAATGCAGGAGACATAAGAGATGCAGGTTCGACCCCTGGGTCTGGAAGATCCCCTCGAGGAGGGCGTAGCAACCCCCTCCAGTATTCTTGCCTGGAGAATCTCATGGACAGAGGCACCTGGCAGGCTAAGGGTTGATAACCTTGAATCTGAGATAACTTTTGTGTTACAGTATTATCTCCCCTCAGTCCTTATCTTTGCCAAGTTTTTCCTCCCATTAGTAACAAAATCTAAATTCAGGTCAATGTATGGCAAAACCAATACAGTATTGTAAAGTAAAATAAAGTAAAAAAAAAAAAAAAATTCTGCATCCTTTGCATCTTCTGAATTAAACTTTAATTGTTCCAACAGATAGACTGTTCAGTGCTCAGAGACTAAAGGCCTAGATCTGTATAAGACTCATAAAAACTTTGGACAATTTCATTAATCTTTTTTCCTTCCCACTGACTACTCTCTAGAAGATGTTATTCAGCCCAGACAACATTCTTTAGATCTACCATTAATCTTATTTTTTTTAACCAAACTATTCTCTTGCTCTCTCAGCCTTCTCCAAGCAACATTTTCAAGCTCAACAAAATACAACTTTTGTTTTTGCTACCGATGTCTAGCAAGTTAATTCAACTTTCTTTTTTTTCCCCTAGTGTTAGTAGCCCTAAAAAAGATCTATTTTGTGTATGTGAAACTGGTACTAACACCTCTTAATAAAGACGGAATTAAGCTATGAATAATCCTGGGGATCACTAGTCTAAACCTCTCATTTTATGTACCTAATTCAGGCCTCAGTATACAAATCTCTTCTGAGTAGATTCAAGTCATACTGCAGAGTAAAATCATCGCAAGGTTCAGTTCACCTCTCAACTGGTATGGTGTTCCAATAGGAGACAGCATGCACTAGCTGGCCTTTAAATTTTCTGTCTCAGTTAAAAAGTCAGTTTGGAAATAAAACTACTTTCATTAACATTTAATAAGATTTGGAAGATGTAAGGCTATATTATATTGACCTTTTATATCAAGTAACAAGTGAATGTTAAATTGTTACAATAATTAGATGAATGAGAGAAGTTATTTATGAAGCAAAGATTCAAGGAGATTCTCCTACAAGGAAGGAGATGCAAACATATTAATTTAAAAATAAGCACTTTCAATATGTCTTCCTTAAGTGAAAAATAAGCCTTCTACAAGGTTAATTATTTCTCAAATTTGCTGATGATCTAGGACTTCATTGTTTTAGATACAATAGATTATAAAACAGCATTAATTTGCTTCTAAGCCCAAAGTACATTTCTCTCCTTTCCCACCATATAAATATCCTTAAAATTCTTTTCAATTAACCTTGAAAATTCTATATAGTCAAAACTCAATAGGTAGAAATAGAAGCTGCAAAAAAGTATAGTAAATACTTCTAAAGAATTCAATTCTAATAGATTACTGGTTTTCTTGTTGCTATCAGGTGACTATTAATAATTCATCAGAAATACTAAAATACCAATTAGTTGTATATCTTGTAGTAAAAGGAAAATGTAAAAAAAAAAAAAAAAAAAAAACACAAACCAAATCAATACCAACTAACCAACCTGGAGTGAGTGAAAGTCGCTTAGCTGTGTCCGACTACTTGCAACCGCATGGAGTATACAGTCCATGGAATTCTCCAGGCCAGGATACTGGAGTGGGTAGCCGTTCCCTTCTCTAGAGGATCTTCCCAACCCAGGGATCCAACCTAGGTCTCCTGCATTGCAGGTGGGTTCTTTACCAGCTGAGCCAAAAGGGAAGCCTGAGAATACTGGAGTGTGTAGCCTACTCCTTCTCCAGCAGATCTTCCTAACCCAGGAATCGAACCAGAGTCTGGCATTGGAGGTGGATTCTTTACCAATTGAGCTATCAGGGAAGCCCCAACCTAGCAACTGACAAAAAGCCCAAACAGACCTAGGTCATTATGTGAACAAAATCCAGGAAACTTGAGCATGTACCACAGGTTTCCCCAAAGAATAACGTGCATTGCTTCTTAAGCAAATGGAAACATCTGCTGTGCTGCATGGCCAAATTTCTCAATGTATAACCAACTTCTAAAAAACAATTTTGTTGTCAGTTCAACCAAACAGTCTCCTGCTAACCTTTATAATGAATAATAATTAAAAAATAACAGAAAAGCTTGTCTCTTTTCTTGGGAGTACCTTCATTAAAATTAGTTCAGTAACAGTTTTTTCATTACTAATAAATACTGTGATTATGGCTTACTTTTCTGATACTTTGCAGTTAAAATATCTCTAGAAAGTGTGAGGAAGTCTTTGGAAATGTTCTGTTAGATCAGGTCAGTGATAGGAAGGAGAAATCAGATTCTTATCCTGACCACACTACTTATTCCCCAAGTGACTTCTCAACCTACTTCTTAATCATAGAATGATAGAATCTGAACTGGAAGGGTTCTTAGCACCTTATTCAATAGATAAAATGGGGAATCATGAAATTTAAACACCTTGCCCAAGTTCTCATAACTAGTAAGAACTGTAGATACAAAGTAGACTAGACCACATCTCTGCATACTCATGATTACTATCTCAAGCAATGAACATGTTTCTAAAAATGCCAGTTGCAAAACAAACTAACCATGAGCATTCACAATCCTACTGGTACAATAGTATGATTGTACATATTGATCAAAATGAAATTTACAAAACTTGTGAGAAAAAAATATTGGTGTTCAACTAGCATGAGACGGCCTGTTTTGCTAAAGATAATGCAACACTCCATCTTTCTGGTTTGTTTTAACATAGGGCTTTTGAAGAACTTAATAAGCAGTTTTAATTTATGGTCATGGCAGCCTGATAAGATTTTTTACTCCCCTCTAATTATACACTGATACCTACTATCCTTAAAATCATTCTAAAGTTGGTTGATCTAAGAATTTACAGAGTGCCTATTGGGTCTGTACTGGCCTAGCAGATTTTCATGTGAACTAGCTGATAGATCAGAGAAGGCAATGGCACCCCACTCCAGTACTCTTGCCTGGAAAATCCCATGGACAGAGGAGCCTCGTAGGCTGCAGTCCATGGGGTTGTTGAGAGTTGGACACGACTCAGTGACTTCACTTTCACTTTTCACTTTCATGCATTGGAGAAGGAAATGACAACCGACTCCAGTGTTCTTGCCTGGAGAATCCCAGGGACGGCGGAGCCTGGTGGGCTGCCGTCTATGGGGTCGCACAGAGTTGCACACAACTGAAGTGACTTAGCAGCAGCAGCAGCAGCTGGCAGATGATAAAGCCTTAAAACAGAAAACCTGCTGGCTGTTATGAAGGGATGTGTGGGCTAAAAATGAAAAGATACTGTAAGAACTTTTATCACTCAATTAAAATCCTGAACATCTAGACACTAGGAGAGATATACATGTGTGTGTGTGTATATATATATATATATATACATGTATATTGTAAAAAAAACATCTATGTGATAATACTGAGTGGAAAAAAATAGGACATTCAATTGTTAGAATCATATGATAAAAAAAATAGTACTTTTATTCCCCTTGAAATACATTTTTTTATTAAATTCAACTTTAGACGCAGGTGGCATTTTTCTACTGATACTGTGATATAGCAGGAAGATCTAGAACATCTTTTTCTCACTGTTTTTGATATAACTTTAGCATTACAGTTGTCCCTTAGTATCAAGGCGGGGTTGGTTCCAGGATCCCTGCAGCTATCAAAATCCAAGGATGCTGCCATTATATGAAATGGCATAGTATTTGCATATAACCTGTGCACATCCTGTATACTTTAAATCATCTCTGGATTACTTATGAAACTTTATGATGTAAATAGTTGTGGATGCATGGTAAGTATAAATTTTGCTTCTTGGGATTTTCTGGAATTTTTTTCCCCAAGTGTTTTCCATTGTGGTTTAGTTGAATCTGAAGATGCAGAACCCACGGACACAAAGGGCCAACTGAATTTTAAATTTAATTTCTTAATCCTTATGCTAGGGTTTGACTTTCATTAATTATTCTGATAATACTTCCATGATTTTAATGTGAACGTTAAACAATTGTACTTTCTCGTGTTCCTTTGGCTTCCTTCACAGATAACAGTCTATATTATAAATACCATACCTACCATTGCTGTAATTATAGTAGACCCACTGGCCGCTCTTGGGTTTTGGAAGTGACACGGGTGTCTCTTCAGCAGGAAGACTGTAGAATCTGCATTCCACGAAGAGTCGCTGGATAGTGTCATCTGCAGTTACTCGGGAATCATTAAGGCTAAGGGCTATGATCTCAATCCGGATTTTCTCTGGTGGCTGTTTAGAGAGCAAAAACAAAATACAATAAAGAAACAATAACAACAAAAAAATGAACAAAAAAAAAAATCCTTTACTCTTTTGTCACTGTCAATTTTAAATAAAACATGAAGGTACTGGCCTTCATTGATTTCTTTTTTTGGAAGGTATTGTACCCTACAGTCTAGTTACACATGATAGATTATTCACGACAGAGAGAGAGAGAATGAGCTTCCAGTGCCCCAGGGTTTGAAGTTAACAGTGTCATGGCAATAGTCTCCTGATTTACATTTGAGGCTATAAATACCCCCTAGTAGTCCATCAGGAGTGAAGATTATGAGGTCTTCATCTCCAATTGCTTTCAGAATGACACACATCAGTTGGCCTTGTTTCAAACTATGTAGTGAAATACATGTTTATCACTGCTTTTATTTTACTCTATGGTACCTGAGAAAGTTTTGGTTATTCAAAGATCAAAGCCTGTTGAACACTTTATAGCTATTATGCTAACATAAATAACTGTATGAATCCATATTAAGTAGGGCTACAGCTCATTCTCTTGTGTATTCTTCCCATAACATATTTCATTTAATGAGTAATAAGTTTTTGAACAAAAGACAGATTTTTATTGAATTTAACATAATTTTCTTACACTTTATTATCTCATTTTTACAGAATTAATGAAAAAATATATTTGTGTAATTTTCATCTCAATTCTTATTTAATAGATTTTAGTGTAACAGATATTATATGTGAGTCATATG